>CATIWR010344864.1:0-21765 GCA_949677035.1 Omphalea diandra
AAACAAAATAATCAATATATGTGGAGGGGCAACATGACAAAAGTTCAAAATTTCGCCACACAACATTTAATTTGTATCAACATAATAAGTAGTAAAATATAAATACCTCTGAGTAAGGCATGAAGTCCACACACAAGTTAAACAAATTATACCATAAAATTCCTTCAAACTATGTTTAAGTTTATTCTCTCTTGTGTATTTGCAACCAATATGCTTTAGCTATATTTCTACTTATTGATCTAACATCTTTATTTAAATAAATATGAAATCTTTTATTTCCTTCATGCTCAATATATGTAAAAGAATAACCATGCCTAATGATAGCTAAAGTAACATGTTCCTTGTAAAGTTCATGATCTTTTTTTTTTTATTCCTTCCTCAATAGATTAGTCATAGTAGTGCAACTAGAACATATCTATTGATGGAATTTGAGATTTAAAGTGTCATCATTTGAGTCTACAACATACTTTTTAGAACAATATTTGCACTTCCCTCTTGCTTTTTTATCTACATATTATGATGTTAAAATATTTCAAAATGTAGAATTTGTTCATCTATTTTAAAGGTGATTATAGAGCTACTTTTGATGTTAATGTCCTCATCATCACTTTCAGTTTTCTTCATTTTTGTTGCATTTGATTTTGTTGGCCCTTGAGTAGCAAGAAGTGGAGTTAAATTGGTGAGAAATTTTAAAAACTAGAGGAAAGGTTTTGAGAGATGGAAATAGAAGAAATAGGATAATGTTTAAAGATAAAAGATTTTATAGTGGTTTGGGTGTTAACAAACCCTACCTTCACTCCCTAATTCTTCTAATTGGGTATTCTACTAACACTAAATGGTGTTTCCAAGCTCACACGAAACTTTTACACTTTGTGTTTTAAGGCTCACACATAACTCATACAACTTGTGTTTCAAGGCTCATACAAAAACCTCTCAAATGTTTTCCCAAAGGCTCACACTTAACCTATACAAGAGTTATACAACTAGGCCAACTCTCAGACCCAAAATAATTGTATTTATTATTCACACCTAACAATACCAACTCACATATAAGAATTAAAGGTTAAGAAAAAAAATTTGTAAGAGTTTGGCTATATTCAATGTTGTTCTATTGAATTCATATTTGTTTAGTGAAGTATTTATAGGTAATAACTACCAAATAGATGTTACAAACAAACTATGTCAAATCTCTGAGATATGTTAGACAGATCTTGCATTAAATGCCTGTTAGACAGATTTTATGGTCGTGACTGGTCATTCAAGGTCATGATTTCACTTCAACCATAAAAATTGTTGAAATCATGATGGAAAACCTCATTGTATCCAACGCATAGTCCATGTGGCACATTTCCATTGGTCTTCCAAGAGACATAGTCGTTATGTTCTTTGAGCTAGACAAAAGTTGTTGCGAAATATTTTTCTCTAGGATGTATTGTCACCGTGAATCCTTCTGTTTGATAAGGAAATATAGCTCCCTCAAATTGCGGTCTTGACCATTATGTCACCATCACGAATTTTGATAAACCAACGACTTTTTGGGACACTTGTCATGCTCTAGTTGTGGACTTGATTCACCCCAGGCAAATCTAAAAGTCGCGTTTGCGAATATGGACGCGACTCTTACCACGAATTCATTTGTCATAACATCATAAAGTCTTTAGTAAGATAGCGGTTGTGATTTTCACTGAAAATCCATCTATACCATATTTTTCCATTCTTCTTGCAAAATAGCAGTTGCGAATTTGAAGTTTACTCTGGCAAATTAGAGTGCTTTTTACAAAACTTGAGATTTAGACTCTCATTTAACTTTCAATACAAACCTATATAAAAACTATAAAAACAACATTTAAAAATGATGTTAGAACATATCAATCTACATGTCAAAGTCAAAAGAAAGTTTTGACTTAGGTTTGACCAACCTAATCTAACAATATCCTCCTTTTTTATTTTGACAACTTAGATTGATTTGCAAAGGATAAAAAATGCATAAGTATGAAGTTAAGATGGTTAACAATGTTTAACAACTTAAAATGCAATTAAACTAATTTAAATTACTCCCTCCCCCTCAAATTATACTCCCTTTAATTATGCAATCACAAGTTCACTCTTCTCATTTATCAAGATCAAAAAGAGAGGATAATGTAATTATAGGGATAAGGATAAAGTATTAGAGACAACCATAAAAGGAACAAAAAATTGAACTTTTATTGATAGCAAAACAAATACAAAGTATATTTAAGCAAACAATAAAAAAAAACTTGTAGGATCATAAACGTAGGCCAAATACAAAAAGAATAAAAACAGAAAAGGAATTACAAGCCTAAGTAAGAAAAACAAGATACATGGAGAGATGTCATCATCATCACAATCTCCAACTTCTTCACCTCCTCCTCTTACTTGTGCGTCATCTCCTTCTTCTACATTTTGGTCTTGCTTTTCCTCTAGGGTATCCATCCAATCCTCAAAGTTTGGGAGATGGCAAAGTGTTGCACCCACCTTCTCTTGAAGGTCTATTAGATCACTGTAGAGGTGGGAAAGAAAAATTAGTCTCCTTTTGATCATGCACATCACCTTATCCAATTTCTTATTGATGAAAGAGAGAGAGAGAAAGAGAGAGATGGTAGAAGTTTTAGGTTTGGCTTTAGAGATGGAATTGGTTGAGCACTCTCCTCGATCACAAGCCTCTTCCGTTTGAAGCATGAGTTGTTTCTTGTTTCTTTGCCCTCAGGAGACTCTAAGGTGTAAATATAGGTACTAGGATGGATTGCCTTAGCATTAATCAAATAGCGCAAATCAAGGAAGTTTTGGGAGCGTAAATATTTTTTGGTGAGGAATTTCTCATTTTCCTCATTAAGGGCTCCCACAAACTTATATATGGTTGTGACATAAGAGGTAAATATTTTTAGGCTTTATACTCATGTGAATCAATTGATCCACAAGGTATAAGCCTATTTAGATTGGCTTATTTTTGGTTAGGCAAAACAAAAATGCTAGGTCTTTCTAGGAAAATTTTTTTCATTCCCCTCACCCCTAGCATTTACAAAGAAGGTGATGATCCAATGAAGAAGCCAATTAGTAAGGGTCTTAATATATTTGGCCAAAGATGTTTTTAGGTCATGTATGATTTCAATAGAGATCTCTGACTATAATTCAAAATATTTAATATCAAGTCTAGAGATAATGAAAGGAATATTATCTCCTACTTGAAGGTTGAAGAGAGAAGAAAGTTGGGCAAAGGTTATGAAATGAGGGCCTTCAAAAGCTCTAAATACCAACCAATACGCACCTGTTTTCGATTTTGCCCTTTTGCTCTATTGAAGAGAGAAGACAGTTGGGCAAAGGTTATGAAATGAGGGCCTTTAAAAGCCCTAAATACCAACCAATACGCACCTGCTTTCGATTTTGCCCTTTTGCTCTAAGTAATGATGCATATGAATTCTTGGACTATCTCCTTATAAACTGGTTCATCTTGAAATATGAATTCATTCGAGCCTAGATTAGAAAGAAAGGCATGAATTTCTTCCTTGACTCCAAGTGATTCAAGGAGAAATGTGGAAGGAATTTTATTGGTTTGAATGATTTTGTTGGAGTTTGCTTTGAATCTCTCTTTTTACTCCTGTGTTATTCCTTTCATAAGGTGAAAGGGTAGAGGGCATTGAGGTTTGGCAATGCCTTTCCCCTTTTCTACTCTAATTAGTTTCTTGGGTGCCATGAAAGATTGAAGTTAAGATAGTTTAGAAAGATTAAAGGAATAGATGAATAATAGATGAAGAGAAAAGGTAAAAGTGGAATAAAAGACTATTAGGATAGCTTAAATAGGTAGAAAAATGATTAAAAAAAAAATGATAATAAAATGGTAACATAAGCAATAAATGAGGAGTAGTCAATGATTGACAGTCAAATCAATCAATGTCTGGCAGTTACCATAATTTGTGGTCGCTATTAGTAGGTCACAACCGCTAATTATGAAAATTGTGAGTAACAGATAAGATTTCTTCGAAAATCAAAGGAGGCAACGATTAATAAATTTGATTTTAAAAAAATCAGATGTGGTGATTTAAAATCGCAATAGCGAATTGAGAGTTTGATAAAAAATTGACAAATGTTTTTGAATAGCGACCATGAATGGATAGTAGCGATCGTGAATTACAAGGTAAAATGAAAATCAATGAGAAATAAGAATTGGCCTTTCTATATGTGATCAAATTAATGTAATGATGATTAATTGAAGACAATTGGCATAGAAAAGTATAATTACATAAATAATTAAGACATCTAAAACATTCAACATACATAACTATCAAATACAACACTCAATCAATCAAAATAAACAAACGCAATGAAGAATATAAAGTGAGATAAATTTTCATCCTAGGAAACTTCCATCAAGTATCCCTAGTTCCCTCTTGATGAATTTCATCTTTTCTTCATTGAAGGGTTTTGTGAAAATGTTCATAAGTTCATGATTAGTGTCAATAAACTCAAACATCACATTACCATTTTGGACATGATCTCTAAGAAAATGTTGTCTAATGTCAATGTCCGTACTCCTAAAATGTTGGATGAAATTTTTTGAAAGATTTATTGTAATTGTGTTTGTCACATTTGATGAGAATGTGATCAACATCTTTGTCATGATCCTTGAGTTATTTCATCTAAAGAACTTGGGTGCAACTATAGCTCACCATCACATATTCTACTTTAACGATGGAAAAGACAACTGAAACTTGTTTTTTACTAAACCAAAAGAGTAAACAATCACCTATAAATTGGCAAGTTCCAGAATTGCTTTTTTTTATCTAATAAACTACCGGCATAATCTGCATTCGAATAAAAAAGAAGACTAAAAGATGAATTCCTAGGATGTCATAATCCTAAATGTAATGTGTTATGTAAGTATTTAAGAATCCTTTTAATGGCATTTAAATGTGATTCCTTAGGGCAAGGTTGGAATCTAGCACACATGCAAATATTAAACATGATATTGAGTCTAGAAGGGGTAAGGTAGAGAAAAGAGTCAATCATACTTCTATAACCCTTTTCATCAATTGGCTTACCTAATTCATCTTTGTCTAGTTTGATAGTTGCACTCATTGGAGTCTTTGTAACCTTACATCCATCCATGCCAAACTTTTTGGGTGGATCCTTTATGTACTTGGTTTGATTGATGAAGATGCTCTCTTTGGTTTGCTTGATTTGAAGACCAAGAAAAAACTTGAGCTCTCCCATCATGCTCATCTCAAATTTTCTAGTCAAACACTTAGCAAATTCTTCACAAAGAGATTCATTAGTAGCACAAAATATAATTTCATCAACATATATTTGTACAATGAGTGTATCTTGATTGTGTTTTTTGACAAATACAGTTGTATCAACCTTACCTTTTTCAAAATGATTTTGTAAAAAAAAAAAATAAACTAAGCCTTTCAGATGAAGCTTTTGGATATTGTTTCAAACTATAAAAGACTTTAGTTAATTTGAAAACATGATTTAGAAAAGTATGAGATTCAAAATCGGGAGGTTGTTCAACATAAATTTCCTCCTCAATGAGACCATCAAAATGCACTCTTCACATCCATTTGAAAAAGTTTAAAATTTATGTGACATGTAAAAGCTAAAAAAATCTTAATGGCCTCAAATCTTGCTACGAGGCCAAAGGTTTCATCATAATCAATGTCTTTCTCTTAGTTGTAACCCTTTGCAACCAATTTAGCTTTGTTCCTAGTAATGAACCTATGCTCATCTAACTTATTCTTAAACACCTATTTGCAATCTAAAACATGGTGTTCCTTAAGCTTAGGAACAAGTTCTTAAATTTTGTTTCTCTCAAATTTCTTGAGTTCCTCTTGCATAGCAACACCCAACTTTCATCTTCAAAAGCCTCATCAACAGATTTTGGCTCAAATTTAGAAACCAATGCAAGATTATTGTCCAAAGCATGAATTTGAGATCTAGTACTTACTCCCTTAGACGTCTCACCAATGATAAGATCATTTGGGTGATATTTGGAGAATCTTAAATCCTTGGGAAGTTCTTGAGCTAGGTTTTCTACTTATTGTGGTTGAGTTTTCTTAACTTTTTGTGATGACTTGTTATCCTCAAGATCAATCACCAATTCTTTAGAGTTGAATCAAGCTCCAACTTCTCAAAGTCATCTGCAAGATTATCAACAAAAGACCCTTTTTTCCAAGATCAAGTTTACTAGATTCATCAAATATAATATTTATTGACTCTTCAATAACCATTGAACTTTTATTAAATACCCTATAGGCTTAGCTAGAGGTGAAGTAAATGCCTTCATTTGTTTTTTAATTAAATTTTTCAAGGTTGTCCTTAGTATTAAGAATGTAGCATTGGCACCCAAAAACTCTAAGGTATGAAAACTTAGGTTTTCTACCATTCCATAGCTCATAACAAGTTTTGTTTAGAATAGGTCTTTTGAAAACACGATTGGCAATATAACAAGAGGTATTAATGGCCTTGGCCCGAAAGTAATTAGGCAAAGATACTCATTAAGCATGGTTCTAGTCATCTCTACTAATGTCATATTTTTCCTCTCTACAACACCATTTTGTTATGGTGTTCTAAGAGTAGAAAAATTGTGAGAAATTTCATTCTCTAAACAATAAGTTTCAAAAGATTTATTTTGAAATTCCTTTTCATGGTCACTTCTAATAGAAGAAATGAAGTAACCTATTTCATTTTGAACTTTTTGTAAAACTTTTGAAAAAATCAAAAGTGTCATTCTTATGAGCTAGAAAGGAAACCCAAGTAAACTTAGAGTAATCATCAACTAGGACAAATGCATAATGCTTTCCACCTAGACTAGCATTCCTAGTAGGTCCTATTAAGTCCATATGAATTAGTTGAAGAGGCTTAGAGGTGTTACAACATTTTTGCTTTGAAGGAAGTTTGATGTTGCTTCCTCATTTAGCAAGATCCACATGTCTTGTCTTTGGAGAAATTTAGCTTACGAAGACCTTTTACTAGTTTTCCTTTATATAGACTTTGTAGGAGCTTCGTGCTAACATGACCAAGTCTTTTATGCCAAAGACAAGCTTCATTGCTAAGAGACATAAGACACTTGAAAGATTGGTTAGCCAAATTGTCTAAGTTAATTAAGTAGGTATTGTCTATCTTTTCATCTTTAAAGATTACCTTCTTATCCACCAAAGCGGTAACCTAACATTCTTTAGGGTCAAATGTGACTTTATTACCTTTGTCACATAATTGACTTACATTTAACAAATTATGATGCAAACCTTCAACCAAAAGAATATTGTCAAGAAGTGAACCACCATTCTTACCAATTATTCAAATGTCAATTACCTTACCCTTAGCATTGTTCCCAATGTGACATTGTCACCTTCCTTTTCTTTTATGGCTATAAATAGTTTCTTGTATCTTGTCATATGTTTTGAGCACTCATTGTCCACATTCCAATCATTATCCTCATTAGTGGCTGCTAAACATTCGTACAAAACATAAACAATTTATCTTTATTTAGGTACCCAAGCATACTTGGGTCCTTTAGGGGTTAAGGTTAGAAGGGTCCTCAAGTTCAAGGTGAGCCTTCCTAATATAGCAAAAAAATGTTTATATGACCAAACTTCATACAACAATGGCATTAGAGCTTACACTTGTGAGTCTTTCTCCTATGCACAACTTTAGTATGAGTAGGGGGCCTTTTCATACTTTGATGATGTGAGTGTACACATGTGCATGAGTGATTGAGAGTAGAAGAGATTTTTTTATGTGTTAGGGTAAGCATGATTCTTAGTGTACATGTATACATGGTTAGCCTTTTTAGGCTTAGGTTTTGAGTCTTGAGGTGTCTTTCCTTTGCCCTTAGATATCGGTGGCTTAGTGATAGGAGCACTTTTCCTCTCAATTACCTCAATACTAGATGTTTGAGGTACTGATACTCTAATAAATGTTATGGGGGGGAGGGGTGTGGATGAAAAAAAGGCTTCATTGAAGCCTAGACTATATCATACAAAGGGAGATCTTTGAGACACAATTAGTGTATCTAATGCTTTATTCCCTTTATGAAACTTAGATAGAATTCTAAGCTCAATTACTTTTTTCTTCTAAGGAATCATTTTCTTTTCTCAAGAAATTTAGAGAAAAAGAAGACTTAGTATACTCTCAACTGACTTTTTGAGTTCTTCATTTGAAGTTTTTAATTCACTTACAAGCTCATTTAATTTGTTAAAACTCATTTTCCAGTTTTGAGCATTTCTTCTTATAGGTTTTCAATTGTGATTTGTACTTATCACATCTCAATGTAAGAGCTCCTAAAAGTTTATCATTCACATCATCATCATAGGCCTCATTATTATTACTAGAGTGAGGTGAAGAACTTTCCTCATTAGAAAAGTCTTCTTGTGCCATGAAGCAAAGATTTGCCACTTCCCCATCTTCATCCTCCTTACTAGAGTTGTCATCCCAAGTAGCTTTGAAGTTTTTTTACTTTTCCTTATCCCTTTTCTTCTTCTTTTTTAGCTTGGGGCAATCATATTTGATATGACTTTGTTTGCCACACTCATAGCAGGTTACTTCATTTTTCTTTTCCTTGAAGTTAAGAAATGCCTTCTTGAAGTTCTTTTTATCCTTCCTTCTCTTTATCAACTCCTTAGTCCTTCTAAAAAGCATGGCCAACTCTTCCTCTTCCTTTTCACTATCATCATCATCACTTAAGACAATTTCTACCACTTTGTCTTTGGTTGAGGATTTAAGGGTCAAGGTCTTCTTTTTTTATTTTATCATTCTTATCTTCCTGTCCTCTCATCTTCTTCATTCTTATCCTTTTTAAAGACCAACTCATAAGTGAGAAACTTGCCTATGAGGACATTCGTTGGACTTTTCCAATTTTTGGATTTGACTTTTGAATATAGCACACTCTTGCACCAAACTTTTCAAGGGGTAAAGATTTGATTATTTCGGTGTTTACCTCATGATTGGTGAGTACTCTATTGAATTCCTTCATATTTGTTTTGATGGACAGGAGTCTATTCATCATATCGGTGATGTTTTCATTGTCTCTCATCATGAATAGCTCTTACTTTGTCATATACATTTCTAAGCCGTTAGATGTCACCAAAGTTGTGCCTTCATAATAATTTTCCAACGCCTTCTAAATTCCATGGGCAGTAGGGTAATGTTGTAATCTTCCAATCTTTTTCCCTTAACAAAGAGCTAAAAAGAATTATCATCGCCCTTTTGTTTTTATCATTTGATCTTTTGTGAGCTTCCACCAATTCCTCTATTGGGATCAATTTTTCACTTTCATCAATCACCTTGGTAGAAGGCTTCCATTCTTTTGCAATTATATCCCACAGATCCACCACATTGTTGTCCAAATATATCTTCATTCTATACTTCTAATGAGTATAGTTAGACCTATCAAAGTATGGCTTAAGATGGGTATGAATTTCTTCTTGTGCCATTTGTCTTTACTCACACAATTAAGGATTTCAATAAGACCTGCATCTGATACCACTTGTTGGCCCTTAAACACCAAGAAGAAGGGTTGAATTGGTATAAAATTTTAAAAATTAGAGGGAAGGTTTTGAGAGGTGAAAATAGAAGAAGTAGGATTAGACTTAAAGGCACAAGATTTTGTAGTTGTTCGGCCATTAACAAACCCTACGTCTATTCCCCAATTCTTCTAATTAGGTATTCTACTAACACTAAATGGTGTTTTTATGTTTACACCAAACTTTTACACTTTGTGCTTTATGGCTCACCCACAAGCTTACAACTTATATTTCAAGGCTCACACAAAAACTTCTCAAGTGTTTTCCCAAAGGCTCACACTTAATCTATGCAAGAGTTTTACAAGTAGGCTAAGTCTCAAACCCAAAATAATGATGTTTATTGCTCACACCCAACAATACCAACCTAATCCAATAGAATTCATAATTGAAACAAAAAAAATTATAATGTAGGACAATCAATAAATTGTAAACGCTATTTGTGAATAAAATAAATAAATTTGTAATTGCAAAGCAGAACAAGAAAATAGATAATGTTTTTTATTATGTATTTAGAGAATAAAAAAAGATTAAAGATGAAGACTGCATATAATTTTAATATTCAAAAGTCAAATTAGCTCAAATAAACATCATTTTTAATATTCATAAGACTAGGAGAAGAAAAGGTGAGGAAGAAGAAGAAAACGAGTTAGGGTCAACAATTATCAATTACCTGACAACTATAAGAAGAAACACAATCAAAATATGGTACTTCCTATGTCGTGATATTTGTTTTCAATTTTCTAATTCTGAATCAACTCAAAAACATAGAGTTTGTGTTCAACAATAATAATAAATGGTCATATATATATATATATATATATATATATATATGAAGAGGGGGAGAGAGAGAGAGAGAGAGAGAAAATATGAATATAGAGTAAAGTATTATTCTATCATCCTACATTGATAATGAACACTATACAGGTATTTGATTGATTTTTAGAATGTGAGAGGATTATCATTTTCTAATTATAATTTGATTTTTATAAAAAATATAAATTTTGATGATATTTTATATTTGAATGTTTATTAAAATGGTATCGCTTTTAAATATAATTTTTACAATTTTCATCAAATTTTATTTAATTATTTCAAAATAAATATGAAATTAATATTTTTTTTTGGTCTAAACATATATTTACATTGGCATTGTACTTTTAATACTAATCAAATATGTTCCCAATACTTATTAAAACTTAGGATTAGTTATTAGAATCACATATTGGTTGAATTTACAAGTTTGAAGTTTTCTTTAACTTTTTGTAATGATAATATAAATCATAAAAAAATTAAAATTAAATTCAAAGTCAGATTACATTTGTCTACTTAAATTTAAAAATAAAACCCAAGTTTAGATTTCATTTGTGCTTAAATTCAAACTAATAAAAAAAAGAAATATTTAAAAAGTTATTTCTAGTATAAAGTGTTGTGGTATAGCCTAAACCAATCATTAATTATATTAAGGGTGTCAAAACAGGTGATGACACATTAACTTGACACTTAAAATACGTAAAATTTTCGTGTTAAGATTGAGCCTTAATAGGTCCGTGTTGGTAAATGGGTTGACTCATTTATGACACACGTCATGTAACGAGTTAACCTACTAACCCCTTTTGACCCGTTTAATTTTATGGGTCATGTTGGGTTCTGTCAATTCGACCTAATCCATTTGCAACCCATATATTAAAGTTTAATATAGTCTTTTGATTAAAATAAATAAAAAACATTAAAAATAAATTGACAAAAAAGACACATAGAAGAATAAACCAAATAAAAATATTAAGAGTAAAAAAATCAAAAAACAAAGAAAGAGCACTTAACAAAACTAAAAACCCTATTCTACAAATATCAAAGCCCTCGCTCACATCACGTTTCTTTCTCTTTTTCAAACAAAAATGAAATCTGCTCCTTCTTTTCTTCTCCAGATGTTGTGTTCCTCTTACTTCCTTTATTCTCTTCTATAAACAATTTTTTTTCCTTTATATACTTGATGAGAAAAGGAAGTAATCAACAATAAACTTCAAACTAGAAAAGTCTAATCTGCAAGCATTTAGATTTGGACTTCAAAAGCGATCGTGCCCAACTGCAAATGTTTTTTAGAAAGGTCTCCTTTGCCACATTAGAAAGCAACTTTCGATTCGGACTCACTTACTTTCTCCTTCATTAGATCACATTCACTTACGATACATCTCCCGACACATTCAATGTTAAAATTTGTTACTTTTCGAGGGTACTACTAGTATTGGGTTCATTGTTAGTATTACTTGTATTTATTCTTGGTTATTACTAGTATTTATTTTATTTGTAGTTTCGTTTGTTATTCATTGTTATTGTTATTTTTGTTTTTATAATTTATCTATTTTGTTTAGTGAAGATATAAATTGGCTTCTAATAAAAATCAGATGCTTTATTGTCCAATATTCTTTTTTTTTTTTTTTGTTGTTTCTATTCTTATAATTCATTTATTGCATTATTGTTTTTGTTCTAATAATTTTTCATTTACCAATTTATAATTTATTCATTCTATTGTTGTTGATGTTCTTATTATTTATCTATTATTTTTGTTCTTATAATTTATCTGTTGCGTTGTTATTTATGTTCTTGTAATTTGTCCTTTACCACCTTATAATTTATCTATTATGTTGTTATTTTTGTTCTTATAATTTATATGTTATTTTTGTTCTTATAATTTACATATTCTATTTGTGACACACTGGATTTTTCTATTTGAGATATGTTGGGTTCAATAGTGCTTTGGACGTTGAGATTTTCAAATTTTGGGGTGCTAATAATAAAGTAAATATTAAGGCAGTTGTGCTTTCTGACACTGAAGGCATGAGCTTGTTGTTAGAGTTATAAATTTTTGTATACCTCTGTATGATCTTGCTCTTGTTTCAATTCTTGTTAATTTGCTACTGCATTTTTGCTCTGCTTTTTCTTATTTCTTTTTGTTTCTATTAAAGCAAGTTTCTTACCATTCATTTTTTATTTGATTTTGTTGGGCAAATGGCTAACATTGATAAAACGAATTTTGTTAAAGTTGACAAAGAGACTATTAACTTAAAAGAAGACAATGGGATTGTGGAGTTAGGAGATGTTACTGCTGGAGTGGAAGGAAAGAAGGCAAAAAGGGTAAGAAAATGATCTTCAATTGTATAGAAGTACTTTGAGTTAGATGAAGGAAAGAATAAGAAAAGAAATGTAAGATGCAACGCTTTTGGCAAGATATATATAGCAGACAAGTATGGGACAAGTGACATGAAACGTCATATATTTAGGTGTCCTAGAAGAGATACTAGAGATATAGGTCAAACTTTAATATCTCAAAGTGATAGGTTTTTTGTGAATTATACGAAATTTGATGCTAATGAGTTTAAAGTATTAATTATTATTACTATTATTATGCATGATTTGTCATTTCAATTTGTTGAGTGGGTATGGATGGAAAATTTATTATGTTATTTACTCCTTGATTTTTATATCAAATCAAGAAATATTTGTAAGTCAAATTGTATAAAGATTTTTAATAGGGAGAAGGTTAAGTCTATGTTAGAGTCTACATTAGGGAGAACATGGTTAACTTCTGATTGTTGGTCTTGTGTTACTACTGATGGATATATTTGTTTAACTGGGCACTTAATTGACAAAGATTGTCAGTTGCAAAAGAGAATCTTAAATTTTTGTTATATGCCTCCTCCTCATACTAGGGTAGTTTTGTGTGGAAAAATTAATAATCTCTTATGTGGTTGGCAAATTAACACCAGAATATTTTTTGTTACTTTGGATAATGCAACGACCAATAATGTGTATGTTGATCTATTAAAAAATCTTTTGATTGCAAAAAAGGGACTTTTGAATCAAGGGGATTTTTTTCATAAACGATGTTGTGCTTATGTCTTGAACTTGATAGTTCAAGATGGCTTGAAAGAGATTAATGATTCAATTGTAAAAATTAGAGAAAGTATTAAGTATGTGAAGGGATCTCAAGGAAGGAAAATTAAGTTTTTAGAGTGTGTTGGTATTTGCAATTTAGATTTAAAAAAAGGTCTTAGACAAGATGTGCTTACTAGGTGGAATTCAACATATTTGATGTTGGATAGTGTTTTATATTATCAAAATGCTTTCATGCATCTTCAAATGAACGACTCTAATTTTAAGCATTGTTTATCCTTTAATGAGTGAGCTAAGGTACAAAAGATTTGTAAGTTTTTACAAGTTTTTTTTTTTATGATATTACTTGTTTGTTTTCCAACATCAAATCTGTTTTTTTCCTCTAGTGTTTATTACGCATTTAAATTTAAAAAATAACATGTTTAGTAAAGATGTATACATGAAATCAATGGCAAAATTGATGTTTGGAAAATTTCAGAAGTATTGGTTTGAATATAGCAAGATATTGGCTATTGTTGTGATTTTAGATCTCAAGTACAAGTTGAATTTTGTTGAGTGGTGCTATAAGAATCTCTATGGTGATAAGGATTAGGTGAGGCTATGAAAGTAAAAATGACTTGTTTTCTTTGTGTTATGAGTTTGTTAATGTTGAAAATTTGAGTGGCGACACAATTATTAGAGCTTCTAGGATCAAATCCATGCAAATAATGGAGTTGATGCAATTAAATCTTTTTTAACTAAAGATGTATTAAAAGCATTATTCTTATTTATTTTATCATGATAAAAAATGGTACTTTTTTTTAATTTATTCAGATATGAAATAGTACTAAATTTTGTGTTATTTTTTTTGTTTTTATAGGAGTTTGACTCTTCTGAGTATGATTATATTGTTTTTAAACGAATCAGCTGGAACTTTACGTTGATAAACCAAGAATGGATCGAAAGCTTAAGCTAGATGTCTTATCATATTGGAAAGAAAACTAGTATAGGTATCCTCAAATTGTAGTCATAGCTCGTGACATTATGGCTATTCATGTGACCATAGTAGCTTTAGAAAGTGCATTTAGCAACAGTGGAAGAGTGTTTGATCAGTAGAAGTACACTTAAGCCCGGTATAGTGGAAGCCTTGGTATGCAGTAGGGATTGGCTATTTGGTGACCAAGGTATAATCTAATATTAAGTCAAAATCATTTTAAAAAATTATGTTTAACTAATTAATTCTTTCTTCTTCTTCTTTTTTTTTTTGTTGATGCAAAAAATTTGGAGTTAGAAGAACTTACAAAAGATATCATGGAGCTTAACTTGGAGTTCTCAGAAGTGAAAAATACTTTTTGCCCTTCTTCATCTAATTTTTCAATCTAGATGATATTTATTGAAACTTTATTGTTTTTGTGTGTTTGAAAAAACTTAGATGACATTTAAATTGGAATCTTGTGTTTTTATTTGCAAACATTTGAATTTTGTATTGTATTAAGTATCTTATTTAGGATTATTTGATGGTGTTTGTTTCAATATTGAATTTTATTAATGAATTTACAATTATAGTCCTAATTTGGTCTTGTGAATATAAAATTTTAATTAATTTTTATAAAATTGTCAATTTTTAGGTTATATATGTTATACAGGTTAAGTGGGTTATGTCACTTTTGTGACCACTTATTTAATAAACGGGTTACACGTGTCACTTATTTAATAAATAGGTTACACGTGTCATACTCATGTAACCCATTTATTTTTTGTGTTGTACTAGTGTTAAGCTATCCTAACATAATTATTAAATGGGTAGTGTGTGTATTAATCCTAATCATGTCATCTAAGAGGTTAACACGACATGAACACGACCCGTTGACACATTTTGACACCCTTAAACTATATATATATATATATATATAAAGCACAAAAAATATATATTTCTAGTGTAATTAAGGTGTTTGGTTTGAGTAAGACACCAACAATCATCAACATCTTAATTTACATTTGAAATAAATTTATTAGTTTGTATTAATTAGTTCAAAGATCCTCTCTCAAAAGAAAAGAAAACAAAACAAAACAAATATCAATAAGCCCTTTTATGTAGGTCCCTTGGTTTTTTAAAGAAAAAATATTGAGAAAAATCTTTTTTTACATGCAAATTAATTATTAAATGAGAGATAAAAATGAAAACTTATAAATAGTCAAGAAAGATAATCAAATGCAAAGGTTAATTTTGAAAAAAGACAAGTAAAGATACTTTAATATCTAATCCAATAATACTTTTGATTTTATTAGTCATAGTTCTTTGCATATCCATAGTTCATAAATATTAAAATATTCTTCATTTTTGTAAGAATCATAATGAGCCATGATTATCATGAACCTTCCCACATTCATAAGGTTATTCATAACACAAATAATTTTAATTTTATCACATTTATCGACATACATAATCATATATATAATATATACACATAAAATGCACATTAGTTCATTTAATTAGTTAATCTTTCATATTTTAGGTGACATTCCAAAATGATGTATGAGATGTCATATATATTAAAAATAATAAAATAATCATTATAGGAGACTCATTACTTTTTAAATTCAGCACAATTTGATTTTGTTCAGAATTTTAGAAAACACTTAGACCAAATTGAATCATCAGTTCTTTAAAAACTAAAAGACTGAGATTGAGACCAAAAAATGAAGGACCAAATTGAATTAGATTGAACAAATCAATTTTGTTTAGTTTGATTATTCAATTCTATTTAGTCTAATTTGATTTCATTCAATTTTGTCTTAGTTCTAAATAAAATTCTAAATAAAAAAATAAAACTTTCATAGGCAAATAAATTCAAAATCTCCCTCATAAAATTTTATATTATTATTTTATCCCATAAATAAAAATTGATGCAATATATTAAATTGATATCAATATATAAATAATATATTTATATATAAATAGTGCATGATATGATATATAGTTAAATTATATATTGTATATATGTAGTAATATTATATATTTGGTTATAGCTACATATATTTATAATTATAATTATATAGTATATTATATATTTATAATATATGATTTACTCATAATGTAATAGAATTATAATTCATATTAATATTATACATAATATAATTATATAATTTATATATATCATTTGAATAAATATATTATACATAAAAAATTTAATTTCTATATTTTAAGTTGTGTATAATATATTTATATGTATTGAAATATATATAATATTAAAAGTTTTAAATTTTTTTTTTATTAGATTGATGTCTACTTCTTTGAATTTTTGGATTATAATATTAGGAATTATGATGGGACCATGCAACAAGTTACTAGGAAATCTAGCCATGTCACTAGGTTTAACTTTCATACTACATTCTCAGAATATTGTGGTCGATAGTCAAAAGCAAGGTGATGATTTAATGGTGATTGAGCATATTCATCAGACATTCTATCCATTCCTCTATTAGGCAATTCCCCTAACTGCATGCGATATCAAGAAGATGGTGGTGAAGTTGGAAACACCGGTATTGGTCTTGGATCATGGTGCCCGTGATGTCGTAAAGAATAATATGTAGACTCCATGGACCTTCTATTTCATTATAACACTAGGGAACAATAATGTGATGCAAGTTGTATTGTACCATTGCCATGCCACCATTCCTCTAGCCATGAAGGCCACTATCATGACTCATAAGACTAAAAAATTGTTCTTGTAGATGTTTATCTTCAAGTTGACCAATTAAAGGAGACTTAGCTTGCTGCCTTCTAAAATCAGCTTCCTCATTCGAGTTATTCAGCATTCATGTATCTCCTCTTAGACTCCCTCTCATCCCCATCAACATAATGCAAAAAACCATCTTGGTCCAAATGTGAAAAAAAAAAAAAATTCAAAGCCCAGTAAACTTGTCCCCATAACCCAACTTCTCATACTTTCCATCATATTAGTCACATCATCATCGTTTACAATCGATACCGGGGTATTGAGATCGCCATCATGCTGTTGATACTTCAAAACTGTTGCCCCTTCATAAAGCTCCTCATTTTATTCATCAACTCCTCATAACTAATATCCCTAGCTAAAATCACAATTTGCATTTCTCCACCCACATTACGCAAACTTCCCATCTTGAGGTCGAGGCATAATGCTACCTAAGAAGTTAAAAAAGCTTTATATATATATATATATACATACATAATTTTGGATTATAATGTTAGGAATTATGGAAGAAAAATTAAAATGGGTATTTCTAAAGTGGAATGGAAGCTCAAAAAATCCTCATACTGCTTGAATTTCTAAAATAATATATTTTTAGAGTGATTTATGGTAGAATAATTTCTCAATTAGGTTCTTATAGAGAGGAGAGGATTTCTTAAAATAAAAAATGAAATTAAGACGGAAACTTCATCATTGAAAAAATATATATAATTATTGGGCTAGACCTATCCATGCCATATATGTGCTAAGCCTGGCCTAGGTAGGTCCAACCCAATATATATAACAATCATTAGAGTTTTTTTTTTTTTAAGGAAACTTGAATTAGTTTAGGTTTAGATTATTATTATTATTATTAGATAGGTCAATTTTTGTTTTCCTTTTTATTCTAGTAGTTATTCTATTGTTGATATTTTTCCGTACATATGTTTATATTTTTTAGGTTTCATACAAAAATTTTAAATTTTAGATTATTGTAGATATTTCATGATATAATTAATTTTTATAGATAATGTTAATAAAATTTTAAATTAATTTTGATAAAAATAATTAATTTTGACTTTCTGAGATATAATATAAGCATTGTAAAAATTTTAAAAGATATACAATATAAATTTTTGACTAATAACATTTGATGAAAACTATTTAATATGCTTAATAAACAATACATTTAATTTCAACTCTTCATTAATTAATATATCATCACAAATAAAGATAAAGTGTCTAATAACAACAAATCACTTATTATAAGAAAATTTATATATTATAATGAAAATTTATGTAATAAAATTATGTTTATCCTAATATATGATTTTATCATGATGAAAATTAAATTCGTCACAATTATTATTCAGAGTATGCAAACTTGTGATAAAAAAAAAATTTATGTATTAAATTATTTAAAAATTGTGGCCAAAATTTTTTTTACTTTAATTATTCTACTTTATATATATTTGACAATAAAATTTATCTTTTTTTAACATTATTATCAAGTCAATCATATTAGATTGCGGGTTGAGTCGTTCATATACTTCTTTTATTCAATTCATCGGGTTGACTCAAATACTGCTCGATTTGATCTAAAATTTTTTGAATTATTTTAAATTTATCTAAATTCAGGTTATCTTATTTTAAAACAAGTTCCAATCAGATGTTTGAATCAAGTAAAAAATCGTCACCTCTAACTAACTAACAAGCAACTAGGCATCCTCAATGGGGAGCTCCACGACGACTATGCCGATCTTGCTGGATTTTTATGGTGGAGAGATGGATTTGGTAAGGATCTTAGATGGTGAGGAACTAGGTTGGTCATGATTTGTCGAGCTACTCTTCTGTTGGTAGATCATTCATTGGATTGCTGTTATTGTAGAGTAGGCACACATAGGTTCTATTTTTTTAGACATCAACATGCCAATAACTCATTTAATTATTTACTGGTTTATTTTTTTTTTACTAGGAAGGAGAAATTACATTCATAAGATTCGAATCCTGACATAAAAGTTGTGATTTAAAATTTGTTAGTACGATTCTAATATAGAATTTGCATTCTATAAAGATTTTGTATCTTTCATTAAATTTAACATAGTATTTTTTTTAATTTTTCTATTAAGATAATTAAATTTTAATATAAAATTCATATTGTGTTAAATTTATTATTTTATTTTAAATTAATTTTTAGTTACATTATAATTTTAAAAATAATGTGCAAGTTTTAAAATTAATAGAACAAAATAATGTGTTTAATGCATGACAAAAAATTATCTAATAGAACTCATGCACAAAGAAATCGTTTGACAATATAACCATCCAACCAGCTTCTTTATAATTATATTTATTATAAAATTTAGGCTAAAATATTAAATACACTTGTGAACTTGTTTTCAAGTGATAATACAAAATAAAATAAAATTTTTCATCAAATTTATCCCTGAACTTGTATTATTTAGTCAAAATTACCTTTTAACAATATTTTTACACACTATTATATTCTTGTTTAACCTATTTCTCTCTATATTTGCTGAAATTGAAAGAATGAGTAAAATTATTACTCCACAAAAGTGTCGTTGTGTCAAAGTGAAACTGTATTTTTTGAATTTGGAGATTTAAAAATTTTAAAATTTAAGAAAAACTGTATTTTTATTAAAGTAGATATGAGTAAGATTCTCTTAAATGCATTTTTTGACCATATAACTCTATTTGTTCATCTAACTGCAACTAATATAGTGTGAAATGAGTTAAATAGAGATATAATGGTATGCAAAAATATTATTAATGGATAATTTTGACAAAATAATATAAATTCAGAGGTAAATTTAACGAAATATATCATTTTATCATTTATTTTCATTAAAGACAAGTTTAGAGATGTATTTGGTACTTTAATCTAAAACTTATTATATATTATAAGAATACATTTTTTTAATAATTATTTTGAATGAATTCAAATAACTCATTTTTCAATAACAAACTAATTAATATTTTATCAAATAAAATGTAAAAATTTTTTTATTACTTTATCAATATAAAATTTTAAATTTTAAATTTTAAATCATTGAAAATTAGCTAATATGTGCTAATTATTGATATTTTAAGTATCAATAAATTTATTATAAAGTAAAAGTTTATTTCATTATTTATATGATTATATAAAATATCAAAAAATATATTATACTAAATTTTTATAGAAAAAATATCAATTTATGATATTTAAATTATTTCTAGAAAAATATTTTTAAATTTAGAAACTTTAATTAAATTTTAAGAAATATATTATATTAAATATTTACTATATTTTATATAATATTTAATATATATATATATATATATTTAATATATATATATATATATATGTTTATTTAATTTAATTTCGGTCAATTGAACCCTAATTAAATTTCTACTCTTGATCCTTTGACGATCAAATTGAACTGTAAGGCTCTTTTTCGATTGGGAGTTTATGAAGGAATGAAATAGAAAGAGCTAATTTGTAAAATAGTTTTATATTTGAATGAGAGGTGTTGGAGTGAAATGAACTGATTCTTAAAAGTTTGCTAAACTCATATAAACTCATCTCTATCCCTATATTAAAATACTCTAAATTGAAATGTTTTCGTAGGTTTCAAATTCAACTTATTTTTTTTCATTCTTACCGTCTTAAATATAAATAAAATTTAATATTTTTTTCAAATTAAACTCATTTATTTTATTTCATTAATAATCATGTCAATTTTTTATAACCTCTCAATCCAAATCCAAAAAGAGCGTAAAAATCTTGATTTTCACTAAAGATTTGGAATAAAATGATGTAGATTTGGGTTTTCCCCAAGTGCAAAGACGGTGCTGTATTTGGTATTGGTGATGTTTCAAGGCAAGTGGATGACGATGACTAGTGACTAATAGATACCTACTTTCGTTGGCATAATAAATGCAAGGGCCGCGTTGGACATTTACTTGCATTTATGTAGATATAGTTAAAAACAACTTTGATCTAAATTGGATTTGGTTCTCCATTTGTCATTTTCTATTATTAAAGAGATGACTAGACCACTAAACAACATTGACAAGCAATACTTGTCGTCTCAAATGCCTAAATTTTAATATATCAAATTTTTAACATTATAAATTTATATAGTATAATATTTTTATATTATATATAAAAGTGATTAATTAAAATATAAAATATATAATTTTTTAAAATTGATAATAATATTATTAAATTATAAATTTTAATTAGATAGATAATAATTTTTTGTAAAATTAATTATTAGTTTAATTTTTAAAATTAATGATTATTTAAAATAAATAAAATAATGGATAAAGATTATATTTTTAAGTGAGTGTTATTTTATTTTTTAAATATTTAAAAAATTAAGATAAATATAATTTTATTTATCTATACTTATTATATATAAAAGTGATTAATTAAGAAAAAAATTTTTAGACATAAAAAGGTTATATAATTTTTTTAAAATTGATATCATTTCGTTTAGTTTTTTTTTGTTAATATTATATAATTTTTATTTAATTTTTAGATTTGATTTTTCATCATTTTCTCTTAAATTTATTTTTTTCATTAACTTATTAATAAAAATTATATTTATTAAAAATTTGATTTTATATGTATTCTA
>CATIWR010344886.1:0-18239 GCA_949677035.1 Omphalea diandra
GTCGCAGTCGCGAATCCTTGATTGTGAGACTTATTTTTCTGCAAGATCAACACTTAATAAAAATATTAGTAATGATCAATCTCCTTTGTCAAAATCAAAAGAGGTTCTAAACTTAGGATTAACTATCCTAGTCCAACAATATTTGATGGCCTATGTGGCAATAATATTTGAGAGCTTATATGGCAATAATATTTGATAGCTTATGTGGCAATAATATTTGATATCTTATGTGGTGATAATATTTGATGGCTTATGTGGCGATAATATTTCATAGCTTATGTGGCGATAATATTTCATAGTTTATGTGGCTATAATATTTGATAATTTATGTGGGGATAATATTTGATAGCCTATGTGGCAACAGCTAGCGTGTCAATGAAATAATAGCCTGTGTGGCAAGATCATTTGATACCTTGTGTGGCAATGATATAATAGTCTATGTGGCAAGATCATTTGATAGCCTGTGTGACGATGATATAATAGTCTATGTGGCAAGATCATTTGATAGTCTGTGTGGCAAGATCAATTGATAGTCTGTGTGGCAATGATGTAATAGTTTGTGTGGCAAGATCATTTGATAGCCTATGTGGCAGTACTATAATAGCTTGTTTGGCAGAAACTTTTGATAGCCTGTGTGACAATGAGATCTATAGCCTGTGTGGTAACAATATATATATATAGCCTATGTGGCAACTAAAAATGAAAGCCTTTGTGGCAGTAATATCTATAGCCTATGCGGTAGAAATTTATGACAACATGTGTGGTAATAACCTTTGACAGCCTATGTGGTATTTAAGAGGAAAAACTCTTTATTTTGTACATGGATATGAAGATGAGTTATTTATGTTTAAATATTGTTACGGTATTTGAGATTGAAGTATCATTATTCATTTACTTACTGAGTATGCAAACTCACTATTTTGTATGAAATCTTATTTCAGGAAGAGTAGACTAAAGATTGCATCCAATATACTTTTCAAAGTCGCTGTCTAGCAGTGTAATAGAGGTTGGGCCAGTATGCAGTCAGTTAGTATTTTAGTTTGATTATTCATATATGTTTTGTTGTAAATAATTACTAAGTGGTGAACAAGAGACGTAATGAAAAAAAAAAATTTTTTAATCAGGTCTTTTAAATGACAATGGATAGACTTAAAGAGAAATTTAAATGATTATTAAATGGGGTGTGACAAAGACAACTTCTTCTTTATTATTCTTATCCTTTCTTCAAACTATAAAATTACTTGGAGACTAAGGCATACTGCGTTTAGCTGCTATTGCAACCATTAACTAACTTGGGTGTAAGAGTGATGTTAACAACACAAAAGGTTAGTATTCCGCCCCATCTCTTTTGTGTAACAAAAAATATAATATAATCATTCAAGGAGGCCGCATGAATTGTCTAGAAGTCACCTTTATTAGATTAACATCATTTACGGGTAACATCATAAAAGTTTTCCATTGAACTTATCGATCCATATCCTAGTAAAATGTTGTCAACACTAATGAACCATATGCTACTAATTATACTCATGCATCAATTCTTGGTATAGGTACTCCCATATCTAACAACCCAAACTTTAGATCCTAGAAAACTTATCCGTTAGAAAGGCTCATTACACTGTTAGACTGAATTGCTAGTTGCTAATAACCCATCACAACCTTTGAACAAAGAGATTTTGAACACCATTTACTCTTTCCAATAAATCATACTTTAACTTTTAATAGGTTTAAAGCACCAAGCTTTGCCCAATCTTAAACCCTTTCTTTTACCTTTGCAACACTCTTTTATTATTCAAAATATATTTCAAAATAGGGACTTTATACTTTCTCACTGCCATGTAAGTCACAATAACCCATAAGGGGAAGACGAAGATAAGAAGAATATAGTTCCATCCATTAGGCATAGATCTAAAGTGAAGTTTAGTTAAGATGGAGTTTGATGATAGATATCAGAGGGGTAAAGAAGGAAACTTAAGGAGGCTTGATGGAAGATTAGTTTACATGGCAAATATATAAGGGAGGAAATAAAAAGAATGGAAATGAAAGAAATAGGATAAAAGGTTTAAGGCTTTGAAAAGGGAAGAAAAGAGACAGTCACATGTGGACTTTATAAGGAAGTCAAAAGGAAAAGCTTTGGCAGAGTGTTGAAAGACCAGGTGGCAAGCCAAATGAAGGAGATATTAAAAAAATTAAAAGCTAAGCTCTATCAAGAGAAAAAGAAAGACAAAGCCCTTGTTATGTAACAATAAGGTCCCCTTTTATAAAGAAGATTCAAGACAAGCCCATGCTAAAGAAATTTAAGATTCCCACCATAGAACCTTACGATGGGACAATAATCTAAAGGACTATATGTATAACTATAAGACATTTATGGAAATCTATAATGCATTTTAAGTCTTAGCCTATAAGTTGTTGCCTACTAACTTAAAACTCTCATTTTTATAACAAACTTAATACTATAACCTTTCCTAAGAGGACATTCATTCCTTTTCTATTCTAACTATCAAATTCATAACTAAGGTGACTGCCTCAAAGAAAACATCACATCTTGAAATAGTAGTCCAAAGTAGACAAGAAACTTTGAGGTACTATATTGCTTGCTTCAATAGAGAAACACTTTGAATACCATATCTAGACCAACCTAGAGCCACTAAAGATATGACTAAGGCAATATTAAGAAGAGTTTTTCCAACTTGCACACCAAGAATCCATTAAAAACTATAAGCAAGTTGATGGAAAAATGTACAAAAGTATATTCATCAGGATGATGAGTGATAAAAAAGTCATTTTTCTGGTTAAAAGAGAAAAGAAAAGACAAGTGGAAAGGTGCTAATCATCAATTTCTAGGGGGTTCAAACTAAATTCATAAGGGTATATAATTAGCTTTTGAACAGAAACTGAAGAAGAAAGCAAGGTTTGAGGAATTTTTACAATGGTTTAGAGATTTGAAAGGTGACCTTGCAAAGAAGAAAAAATTTAAGTACTTCTCTTTTTATCCCAAAAAGGTTGTTACCATCTATTTTTCACATTATTTAGGAAAAAGTATTTTTTCATTTACACCCTTAATTATATTTAATAAGAAAATAAATATACTTTTCTAATTTAATTAATGAGGATAAATTATGAATATTGCTTATAAATATTTTTGATTTAATGAAAATAGATATACATTTTGAGACGTCTTAAAAACAAATAGTGGATAAACCTTTTTGGAGCAGAAGTACTATTTTTACAAGTGTTCTAGACATAATATAGAGGATTACAAAAGTTGAAGCTAAAAATAGAGAGTATGATTGATTAGGGCTATCTTGGTCAATATGTTAAGTGAGATGTAAAAAGTAGGCCGATAACTTATAAGGAGGATATAATGGTCCAAAGGGACATTGAAGCACTGAAATCTTACCTCATAATGATGGGAGTGTTCGCACCATTAATTTTAACTTTGAGGGAATTACTTTGGGAGGTAAAAGAATGAATTCAAGGAAATAATATAATAGAAAATGAGAAAGCATTAAGCTTGTCAAGAAAGATTTGATGAGCAATGCATTCATCTTCTCATTTGAAGATGTAAGTGACCTCATCACTCCACACGATGATGCATAGATGATAAGGTGTATTATTACCAACTTTACTTTGGAAAAAAATTATCATGGATGATGGGAATGCAACTAACCTATTAACTATTTGTATCTTTAGAAAGATAAAGCGAGATAAAGAGGACCTAATACTATTATGAGTTTTAATAAAGGGAATATGAGGCAAAAGGCTTTTAGTGTTAGGCATAGTTAAGCTGCTAATTACAATTAGGCAATCTCCTTGCAATAAGACATTATGGGGAACTTTTGTGCTCCTTGATATGCTATTCCCTTAGAAAACCATTTTAGGGCATCCATTATTGTATGATTTGTATTTTGTTATTTACATCAAATTTTTAGCAATAAAGTTCCTGGCCAAAGAAAAAGTGGTAATAGTGCTTGGTAAGGAGGCAATCTCTCAAGAATGCTATTAGTTAGCTTTAAAGGACATGACTTTGGATAAAGGTATGGTAATAAATGCCTTTATTATTAGCACCTTTGATGTTAGGTGTTGGCCCTAGTGCACCAATAGGGGGGGGGGGGGGGGTTTAATTGGTGAAAAATTTGAACTTTTGATTTTAGAGGAAGCTCACAAATATGAAAGATTAGAGAAAGGGTATGAGAAGAATGAACACAAGAGTTTTATAGTGGTTCGGGTATTAACCAACCCTACATCCACTCTCTAATTCACCAATTGGATATTTCACTCAATTTCTAGTGTTTTACAAGATCACACTCAACTTAATGTTTAGGCTCACACCAAACCTTATAAGTGTTTTTGCAAGACTCATACTCAACCTAATGTTTAGGCTCACACCAAACCTTACAAGTGTTTTCCAAGGCTCACACTTAACCTAGTATTTTAGGCTCACACCAAACCTTATAAGTGTTTTTCAAGGCTCACACTCAAACCTATATAAGAGTTTTCTAAGGCTCACTTTCAAAACTACACAAGAGTTTTCTATATAATGGCTAACACAAGGTGTTTAAAGCTCACACCAAACTATGTACAAAAAAACAAGGAATTAAAGTAGTGAATTAACTTTGTAAGAGTTTTGGCACTACCAATAGTTCTTTTCTTGCATTAACATCAGTTTGGTGGAGTATTTATAGCCCAAATCCATCAAAGAAATGTTACTCTAAAACTATCAACAAATCTTCAAGATGTGTTAGGCAGATTCAACATTAAATGCTTGTTAGGCTGAAGTCGCAATCCCTACTCCCCATTTGCGGTCGGGAATTTTCAATTTGCATTGAGGAGTTAAAAATTGATGCAAGAACGTTGTCTTGTGTCTAACGGCTAGTCCATGTGTCAGCTATCCATTAGTTGTCTAGGAAAATATAACTATTGTGTTTTAACCACTATCAAAAGTCGCGGTCGCGAGATCACTGTGTCCTGGGCACGATTGAGACTGTGAATTCCTCTATAATTAAACCAAGGCTCCTTCAGCTGATTTGCAGCTACGAATTTGCCCATAAATTCCTCTAGCCTAGCTTCATCCTTTCTTGTGATTGATTCGCAGTCACAATTTAGAATATACACACCGCAAATTTGGATGAACTTTATAAGATTGGAGATTTTGAATTCCAAACAAGTAACTCTTATAAACTGTAAAAACAATACTTAAAATTGACATTAGAACTTTCAATTTATATTGTCAAGATCAAAAGAGAGTCTTGACTTAAGTTTGAATAACCTAGTCTAACATTAGGATCGAAAATACTAAATAACAACCTAAACTATTAAAACAGGTTAATTACTTTCTTATGAGCTTGAAAAAGGGAAGAGAAAGCCTTATAGTTTAATGCTCATTTAAAAGAGGCTCAATGTAAGCAAGCAAAATAACTATTAAAGAATCATTAGAATAATTTTTCTTGGGCAATTTTAGATGTTGAAGGAATCAATCCTTCAACTATGACTCATAATTTGCATATAAACCTAAGTTATAAATCAATAAAGTAAGAGGTAAGAAGATTTGTGTCGAGAGGTAAGTTGCAATAGTTAAGAATGTGTCTAAGCCTCTAAAAGTTAAGGTAATTCATCAAGTGCAATATTTAGAACAGTTATTGAATGAGTTGCTAATGAGTAAGACAAATAAGAAGTGAAGGATGTATGGAGGCCTCACTAACCTTAATAAAACCTGTTTAGCAGATTCATTCCCACTTTTAATGATTAATAAGTTGGTAAACTTAATAGGAAAATATGAGTACCTAACTTTGTTATGTGTAATTCAAGGCTACCAGTTCAAATAAACCCTTAAGATAAGGAGAAAACTTTTTTAAGTACTTATTATTATACAACCATGCCATTTGGTCTTAAAAGTATGGGTGCCACCTATCAAAGGTTAGTTAATAGGACATTCAAAAAGTAGATAGGGTAGAATTTAAAAGCCTATATAATGAAATTATAGTTAAAAGCAAGACTTTGATTAATACATGGTTAACCTTGAATAAGTGTTTAGTTAACCTTAAATAAGTTTTTAGGTTCCTGAGAAAGTTCAAGATGAAATTGAACCCTAGAAAGTGTGTTTTCTACTTTAAAGGAGTAAGTTTTCTGAGTTACATTGTCAATAGTAAAGGAATCAAACTTTACCCAACTAAAATGTAACCCATTATACAAATGACACCTCCTTGTTCATGAAAGGAGGTATAGTGGTTGATGGGAAATGGTTGCCCTTAACATATTTATTGTAAGATCAACCAATAAATACTTACCTTTTTTTTTCAAAAATTTAAGAATAAATAAGACCTTTGAATAGACATATAAGTGTCATAAGGCCTTTAATGGGATGAAAAAAATATCTCTCTTCTCCTGAAATTATAAGTAGGCTAATCCTAAAAAGAGGAGATATATCTATACCTATCTTATTTAGAACATACAATTAAAATTGTGCTGCTCAGTGAAGAAAGAGGCATTCAAAACTAATCTATTTTGTCAGAAAGGCCTTACAAGATGTAAAGGTCATATATAGGTCTCTAGAGAAACTAGTCTATACCTTGGTAATGGCAGCAAGGAAGCCTAAGCACTATTTGCAAGTTAATCATGGTGTGATCTTGGTTGATCAACCATTGAAAAGATCCTGTATCAACCTAATACTTTAGGTAAAATGGTAATTTAGGTAATTGAGTTGAGTGGGTATGCATTTGAATATAGATCCAAGACAACAATTAAAGCTCAAAAATTAGTTGATTTCAATTCAAAATGCAGTTTTTCTATCTCTTCTAAAAAGGAAGAGGTCAGGTCTCATCCTTTATTAATGATGATACTAACCCATTTTTTGAATGGAACATATTTATAGATAGAGCAAATATAGACCATAGGAGAGCTAAAAATTTTCTTCGAAGGTCCCAATAAGCTAAAATTTGAATATGCACTTCACTTTTAAATTTCCTATTGCTAATAATGTAGCTAAATCATCCATGGGTTTTAACTTACTAATACCCTATAAGTCACCTTGCTTGAGATAAACAACTACTTTCAGCTAGTGATGAATTAATGTCAGGGCACCTATCGAGCAAAGGAGTCCACTATGTATAATATTATGAGGTAGCTTAAGTTTCATCATATTTCTAATGAATAATGTAAAGGTGTCTCTATAGTAGATTTTATAAGATCAAAATGCTAAGGTTGATGCACTTTAAAAGTTAGCCACTACAATAGCAAAAGAACTACCTAATAAAATTTTCATCGAGGTGGTGGATGCTTTTTCACTTACCTATAATAAAATGATAGCAAATATAAGTCAAAACCTAGTTGGATAGACCCAATCAAGCAATATTTATAAGATGATATGCTCCCTACATATAAGAAATATGTGAGGAGATTATAGTTCATTGTTCGCATTTAACCATAGTAGGGAAGAAGCTCTATAAAAAGGTTTTTCTCTGCCATTCCTTAGGTTTTTAGACTAAGAAGAAGTGAGTTACATTCTTAGGGAGGTTTACTAGGGTATTTATGGCATGCACATAGTAAGAAAAAACCTTAGCGATAAAGCTGGTGAGATAGGGATACTACTGGCTAACCATGAAGAGTGACACTATCAACTTTGTTAAATAATGTCCAACCTATCAGAAGTTTGACAATGTAAAGCATTTACCAATTATAAGACAAGTATCCCTAGTTATTTTTTGGCCCTTTACATCATATGGAATGGACATTTTAATCCTTTTTTCATTTACCTCGAGAGAGAGAAAGTTTTTGCTAATTGCCATTGAATGCTTCACTAAGTGGGTAGAAATTGTGCAACTAGTTACTATAATTGCAGAGAAGGTTGAGAACTTTTTATAAAACACATAATATATAAATACTTTTAGTTTTGATATTGGTCAGCAGTCTGATAATGTAATAATAAGGAAGCTTTATACCAACCTTTACACTAAGCACAAGTTCTCCTTAATAGCTCACCCTCAAACAAATGGCCTTGTGGAGGTAAAAAAAGTAATTAGAGAGGTTAAAAAGAGCTTAGATGGTAGAACTTCACCATGTACTTTGGGTGTATAGGACACACCTTGCAACTTGACGAGGGAAACACCTTTCAATTTGGCCTTTGGTTCTAAGGTAATAATCCCAATAGACAAAAGAATGCTAAGTCGCATAGTACAATGTTGTAATAAGTAGTTGAATAAGAAAGGACTCATAGTGAATCTAGACTTGATAAAAGAACTTAAAGAACAAACAACCTTACAAGTTGCCATATTTCAATAAAAAGTGGCCTATTACTTCAATAAGTGAGTTAAGCTTACAAAGTTCAAAAAAGAAGACTTAGTGATAAGGAGCTTAGATGCAACTGGAAAAAGAAAAAGGCCAAAGCAAGTTAGCACCCACTTAAGAAGGTCCATTCACGGTTTCTCAAGTTAGTAGTGCAGTTACATACAAGTTATTAGATTTAGAAGGTAGAGAGATGTTTTACACTTAGAATATGGAACATCTAAAATCGCACTATCTGTAAGTTGTATTTGATGATTCACATAAAGTAAAAATGGTTTTCTATTCCTCATCAAATAATTACTTTATCAGGAAAATTTCTTGAAAGGGATGATTAATTATTAGGTGAAATCCCTTAAATAGATGATTCACCATTATTAAAGTCCTCAATTTAGAGGCATAAGAAGCCATTTGGTGATGTCCCTCAAAAGGATGATTAGCCATTAGGTAAAAGCCTTTATAAAGATGATTAACCATTATCAAAGTCCTTAATTTAAAGGCATAAAAAACCATTAGGTGAAGTCATTCAAAAGGATGATTAGCTATCAAGCAAAGTCCCTTAAAAAGGATGATTAACTACCATGTGAAGTCTCTTAAAAAGATTATTAGCCATTTTCAAAGTCCTCAATTTAGAGGCATAAGAAGCCATTAGGCAAAGTCCTTTGAAGGAATAATTAGCCATCAAGCAAAGTCCTTTGAAAGGATGATTAGTCGCCAAGTGAAGTCCATTAAAGGGATGAATAATTATTGTTAAAGACCTCAATATAGAGGCATAACAAATCCTTAAATAAAAAGGTTTATTGCTTATAGATTTTAAGTTGAAAAATGAAAGATTGTCCGAGTGTTGTAATAAATATTTTGGTCAAATTATATAACTTGCGAAAGAAAGAATGCTTATAAAGAGATAGAAATCTTGAAGCATTAAATGAATTAAATTAAATATCATTATGTATTACAAATCATCTGTACATTTTGTTATATAATTGAAAAAAAAGTTCTAAGATTGAGAATGTTAAACAAAGCTCTAAGGGACATTAGATTGAGGTTATTCTGGTGAAAACTATGATAGAGTGCTCATTGAAGATGAGGGCAGAAAAACACTAGCTTGTAAAGTAACTCACTTCCTTATAGGAAAAAGATGGAGTCTTAAATGTAGATGTTCCATATCATCAAAGGATTTATTATAACCCTTAACAAAATATAAAATAATTGCCTTAGTCACCATTTGATGTATTTTAGCATAATCATAAAACTCTTATGTGATACTATCTCACAAGCTCACTTTTTCAACTATGAGCTCCTTCATCAATGTATTTTTTCTCTTCAATGGTCTTCTTAGCCTCTAGTTTGAAATTTTATTCTTCAGCTTAAGCTTTATACTTCTCGGCTCGTGCGGTCACCTATTCCTCCTCTTTGCTTTTGATGGTCGTCAGTTCATCATTGAAAAGTTATTCTTAGAGTCAAACTGTTAGTTATATGCCCGAGGTCAAATCTTGTAATGAATATTTTCTTAATAATGTCATGATTATATTTTATTAAATATCTCTTTTATATTTTATTTATGGCTAAACGATAAATTTCATGAATAGTTAATTCTACTTATTGTCATTAAGTATGTGACCTGATAGTAAAACCTTTAAGTGTAGAGAATTCTATTCTAAATTGTCTCTAATTGGTCATTATTGTTGGGATAATAATGAATGAAGACTAGTATGTATTTTGATTGATGACTATATTTTACTGGTCATGGATATGAGATATTTAAGTCAAACATATAGATACATATTTAAGAAATATTGTATTAGACTGATACATGGATAAAGTATCATGAGTGATTTTTATGTAATAGTATTAACTTAATCATCTGACCTGAATATTATCATAAATTCCAATATGATGAACTTCAAATTTTGATGCAATCTAATATGATCTTTAATTAAATAATAATACATAGAGTAAATCATATAAAAGAATATGAGTGATTGAGAAATAATTTGTCCCTCATATATTTATGAGAAATATATCTTTAAACCCATCGATGAGTTAGACTAAAGAGATTGCATGGTCATACAAAAAATGACTTGATAAAGGTTATTAATGTCATTTTATGTCAATCTACTTGGAGATTGAGAAATAATTGAACTATATAAGACTGACAAAAAGATTATAATACTATTTATAAGATAGGTTAAGTCAGATTATGGGCATTCACATAATTTGGATAGCCATAATGTATTGTTAGAGGCCATTTATGGCTTATAGGCTAGAAATAGGTTTGGTCCATTACCAACATTATGTGAACCTAGAGGGCTGCACACTTAAAATAAGCCCAAAAATGAAATAGCTTTTTTTACTCTCCTCGAGATATATATTAAGATAATTAGAGATATTATCTTGATATTTTTAAATATACTTATCATTTTAAAAGTTAAAATAAATAGGATATCTAGTTATTTGTATCTAATAGATATATAGTTGACATATATATCTTAATAGTTAAGATATATAAGTATAATTTATGGTTTTTGTAAAAAAAAAACACTGAATATTCACGTTAACTTCAGAAAACGTTTAGAGAAAGAGTGCAAAACAATCTCGGTGCTAGCATACCTTACGTTTTGGAGATCCTATTTGTATGGATACTTGTAAAGAATGTTCATCAATTTGATAGCATCTAAATCTGATAATTCACACTTCAAGCTTAATATTGGGTGTTACTATTACAAACATCTTCTTTACCTTCTAATAATCCTACCTCTCTTTTCTAATTATTTCTTTTTGATTTAATTGAATTGCTTGGATCCTTAATGAGTTTTATAATTTGAAAGTTTTTATTTTTTTTATTGCACTTGTTTTATAGAACCCAACATAAACTCCTCATTCAAGATCATTATTAAGGCCATAAACTTCATATTCATATCCTGATGACTTTGCAAAGGCTTTACTTGACCTTGCACTTAGTATTTAACAAGTTAAAAGCTTTCTCATTGAAATATGCATTTAAGCTTTAACTCAATGGATTTGTGCTCAATTTCCAACTTTATAGAAATTTTGTCCTTTTTAGCTTAAGTGAGCCAGACCATCTTTATCTTTAGACTTTTCAATATGGTTTTATAAATATTGGGAGTTAAATAGAGATCATCACACTGATCTCTCAATTTACAGTAGTGGTGTAATAGCTCAACATCCACCATAGCTTGTTGTGTAATAAAATATGTGTTAATAATTAGCCTATAATGAAACTAAACATTGTATATAATATGCCAACAAGTTAGGAAGCTCACCTTAAGAGATCATGCAATAGACTTTTCAAAAAGTTTATAATATGAAAGGTCCTAAATCTTCTTATACTTTTAGAGTAATTATAGGTTATTCATTATATGAGCATCTAGGAAGACTTTAGCTTAAGGGCACTAGAATCATAGTGTCTCTAGAATATATGTCCTACTCTCTCAAAAGGGAAGGACACATCATCATGGGGGCACTTTGAGGAATTAAAAATGTTGTTTGCTCTCAGTGCATTCCCTAGCCTTCTTTTTAACTTCCTCACCCTACTAATTATGATAATATGGTCTTTGCCCTTATTCTTCTTGATCCTATTAGCAAGGGGCTCATTTTTACTTGGCTCAACTATAAGAGTAGGGGATAATAAGGTCATAACATTTAGAAGGTTGTCTTTTCCTTCCTTTAAGTGCTTGCTTATAAAATCTCCTTCAAGTGCCTCTTCCACTAACCTCTTTAGTAAGACCAATGTAATCTCCTTCAAGTGCCTCTTCCACTAAACTCTTTAGTAAGACCAATGTAATCACACTAGGTCCAATCTCATCAGTAAGATCTAATAGATATAATAAGTCATGAGGAGATGAGGAAGGAACTACTACTATTGCTTTTGTAACATCTAACACTTCAAGTTAGGTGGTTTCCTCATTTTTCTTTTGTGGTTGAATTTGTGTTAGGGGTAACTATCTTGACAACCTCATCACCGTTGATTTCTTTAATGGCAATAAGGGGCTCTATAGTTTATCCTCTCTACTTTACATCATGAAGGTAGCAAACTGGTAGAGGTTCATTTGAGCTATATATCACTGCATAAACCTTTACGATTTCTAGAGAAATATTAAAATTAAACTTGTATTCAGAGCTCATAATAGTAAAACAAACAGAGCAAAAGGTAGTATAATGAGTAACAACGACAAATGAAATCCTCACCAGCTTGTCTCAGTCTTTCAATGAGGAACATATTAAGGCATTGAATTATATGCCCATTTTAGAGAAGAAGTGATGAAACCTTCTCAGCTTAATTCAGTGTAGGTTCACTAACTCACTTGTTACAAGATATCAACCAGCAAATATGGAAACCCTAATGCTAGTTGATAGATGTTCAAAAGGCCACCTTATATATGTTTCAACTAGAAACTTTATAAGAGATCTTACCAAAGAGTTTCCTACTGGGTCATATATGGATGTCTCAATCTTCATTAAATCCTTTAAGATCAAAGAAGTTGAACAAATTTATAGAAGGTGGGACCCTACAACATAAACAAAATAACTCAAAATAATGAAGGCAAAGAATGAAGTTAGATTATAGAAATAGTTAAAAAATTTTCCTAAAAAAAGTAGAAAGGGAAAAAAGACTTTAGTAGCCAACATTTAATTATAATATTTAGGCGCCAACATTTGGATATCAAAATATTATTTTTAGAAAATTTTTTTATCAAATATTTAATATTTAACTTCTTATTTATAATCATAAAGGTTAAGTTAAACTGCAAAACTAATGGAATCTTAATAGTATGTATATCATAGACTCAGGTTCATATAGTATCACAAACTTAAATGTACATATATTTAAAAATTAATGTATATACAGTTAAAAATTAATGTAAATACATTTCAATATATATATAATTTAATATTAATATACATGAATTCAATGTATATACATTTCAATATTAATATATATATACAGTTAAAACTAAATATATATATATATGTAAATCTAGATCTATGATATAATTTGCGGAACCTTAACACACACGCACATATATATATATATATATATATATATATATATATATATAGTTGGGCCTTGATTTTAAGTCGTCGATTGGTCAACAGTCACATGTCATTCTATTTAGCAAAAAAAAAAAAAAAAAAACAACATATTGTTGCCGACTTCAAAGTTTTGGTGAAATTTTTCCCCTTGGAAAAAAAAAAAGCTATAAAACTTTTTAACTTGTAACGCACTGCTGCAAGTTGCTGATTCATTGGCTATATTGTTGCATTTTAATTTTTCTTTTCCTTTTATAGAGTATTCCATATTCTTGTTTCTTTGCAGTGCTTTAATAAAAAATTGATAGTTACCCTTTATAATGTAGGATATCATCTCATTATGGTATTAATCAAGTTAAATACCTGTTCAACGATATATTTAACAACTTGCAGTGAAATCCTTAACTTGGAAGTGAGCAATCGAGGCGCGGAAGGTGATGGATAGAGAAAGCAAAGAGGGAACTGTTTCAAGTTCGTCCAATGCCGGAGAAAAGAATGATGTGGTTAAGGGCATGATGGATATCATTGAGACCGTTGGATCTTTTGCAGGGTACAGGAGAACACAGAGGAAAGAATGCTTACACTTGGTGAGGAGATTGAAGCTGATGATGCCTCTTTTGGAGGAGATAAAGGATACTGAGAAGTGGGTTTCAAGTGCGGATTTGAATTGTTTGGTTAATTTAAATAAGGCCCTTCTTGGTACCAAGAAGCTGCTCGAGAAATGCTGTTGTGGAAGCAAGATTTATCTGGTTAGTATCTACTTTTATATCTGCAACTTGAATTCTGTTTTTTTTCCCCTCATAAAAAGCTCTAATAAAGTATACTTGTGATTTGTGTTTAACTAAAAGCAGGCATTGGAGAGTGATGCAATGATGGGAAAATTTTATGCTGTGTATGACAAATTAAATCAGGCTTTGGATGATATGCGTTATGATGAGTTTGGGATCTCAGTTGAAGTAAAAGAACAAGTAAATCTCCTGTTTTATGTTGTCTTTTGCCTTAATTTTGTTTAGTTTCTCTTCGTTAGCTACCGTTAGTTCCCATTTGGTCAGATCTTCGTATATTGCATACAGAAAAATTTGCGAAATGAGCTGACTGTCAATTTCCTTTTTACACAACACTAAACATTGTAAACTTCATCACTTTGAATCAGCTTTAGAGGGGTGTGTGTGTGTGTGTGTGGAGGTTTATTGTTGTTGGTCTTTGATGCATAGTGAGATACCACTTCTAAATGTGTTCATCAAAGTGTCTTGCTAAAAATATTTATGTTAAGCGATGACAAGGAACTACTTGTATTTTCTTATCTAATGCAAATAGCAGTAAGGATGTAATGTGGGATTGTAAAAACATAAGCATGGATTACATTAGGAATGTACTGTCCCAAAGACTTTTGCTTTGAACATGTAATGCATGTCTTTCTCTTCAGTGATTTGAGTGTTTTGTGTGAAAGTTGTCTCTCTCTGTGTGTCTGGATGTAGAACTGAGTGGTCTGTGCATTTTTTTAAAGCATTTTCTTGAAATTCCAATTTAAAATGCATCAGGTTGAGCTAATGCATATGCAACTTAAAAGAGCAAAGAAGCGAACTGATACACAGGATATTGAACTAGCGATGGATATAATGGTTGTATTCTCCAAAAGTAATGGTCATAATGTAGATAATGCAATCCTAGAAAGACTGGCCAACAAGTTAGAACTACACAGTATTGCGGATTTGAGATCAGAAACAGTAGCTGTTGGAAAGCTAATTAAAGAGAGAGATATACGGAATGCTGAAAGCATCCAGCAAATAACAGGTCTGCTAGGAAAACTCAAACAGATTGCAGGGTTTGATGAAACCATTGAACTTGTTGGTCCAATCTCTTCAAGAAAACTTCAGAGGTGTCAATCGTTTCTAGTTCCTCATGAATTCCTCTGTCCAATTACTCTGGAGATCATGGTGGATCCTGTTATTGTGGCAACTGGGCAGGTAATAATATCAGATCACATTGAACAACTATAATATGCTTTGAGTCATAAGCATAATAATTACTAATATGCTAAAAAATTGGCTCATGAGCTGTCACAACATAGCAACTAGTGTTAGCTTCATCTGCTATTGATTGGAGCCTCTTGGTGAACCAGACTGGACATAACAATTTGTTTCCCTTGGTTTTACTCTGTTTCAAACCTTTTTATCTCACACTTCAAATGGGTGAATATAGAAATTGGTAGTGTACTTCAAGATATATTGTATTAAGAATTATAATTATAATAATTTCAACTCAAGCAGGAAAGCTCTTAGTATTGTGCTTGGTTTTGCTATTTGTGCAGCAAAATTCTAGCTAGGGCTCTTTACTTCAATTATCATTTAGTACATTTTCATGTCCAATTGTCCATCTAACAACCAAAACTTGAGATAATTTTTTGAGCACAAGTAAAATAATGAAACTTACTGCAGAAAGATTAGTATGGATACCTGAAGTAGAAAAAGTCAGCCAAATGGCAACTTCATTTACTAGAGAAGTAAAATTTTTTGACCTTTTGTCGCATGATTTGGAAATTGAAGCCCTTTTTACTTCTTTTTTAGACTTATGAAAGAGAGAGCATACTGAAGTGGCTAAATTCCAATAATCGGACCTGCCCAAAAACTAGACAAACTTTGGATCACCTGTCTTTGGCACCCAATTTTGCTCTCAGGAACCTCATATTACAATGGTGTAAGAAGAATGATTTTCAACTGCCAAAGAAGGGTGCTAATGTGAGTTCTGATGACTCTCCTTCTGAACTTCTAGAAGAAATCTCTTGCTTGGTGGAAAATTTATCTTCCTCTGAACTCAACCTATTGAAAGAGGCCATTGTGAAAATTCGTATGCTCTCTAAAGAGAATCCAAACAACAGAGTTTTGATTGGTAGCAGTGGAGCAATTCCTCCATTGATTCAGCTCTTGTCCTATGAAGACTCTGTGGTTCAAGAACAAAGTGTGACAGCTCTTCTGAACCTGTCAATTGATGAAGCCAACAAAAGATGTATAGCCAGAGAAGGAGCTATTCCTTCTATCATAGAAATCCTGAAAAATGGAACAGAAGAGGCTAGAGAAAACTCTGCTGCAGCTTTGTGTAGCTTGTCAATGCTGGATGAGAACAAAGTACTGGTGGGGGCTTTGAATGGAATACCTCCATTGGTGAACCTTTTGCAAAATGGGACAATCAGGGGTAGAAAAGATGCTGCGACTGCACTCTTCAACATATCCTTGAAGCAAGCCAACAAGTTTAGGGCCATTAAGGCTGGCATCATCCCACCATTGCTTCATTTGCTCGAGGATAAGAACATAGGCATGATTGACGAAGCTCTCTCAATATTACAACTCCTTGCATCACATCCTGAAGGGAGGAGTGAAATTGGAAAGCTTTCTTTCATTAGAACTCTTGTTGAAATCATAAGAAGTGGGACACCCAAGAACAAGGAATGCGCCACATCATTTCTTCTTGAGTTGGGGCTAAACAATTCATCTTTCATTTTGGCTGCACTGCAATATGGTGTTTATGAACATTTGGTAGAGATTGCAAGATGTGGAACTAACAGAGCTCAAAGAAAAGCAAATTCTCTTTTGCAACACATGAGTAAGTGTGAACATATTCCATAAACTTGTACAGATCGTACATTGGATAGCATTATAGAATGCGCGCATTAGAACATTTTTGGCGTTCTATTTTCTTGAATCATTGTGGCTTGATATTTATATGAAAGCCAAAAGTATTCTGAGCATTTGATTCTGTTTCTAGCCATGAACCTGCATGTGTAGTGATAAACTTTGTAAGCACTTCTATGGCCAAAATGTCAAAACATTGTTGCAATATATCTAATAATAATAAGAATCCCAAGCACGCACATTATCTTCTCTGTCGATAATAACTATACCCGTTAAATAGATTAGACTAATCCAGCATGGCTGGGTTGAAGTCATAATCTTAAAGGGTATAATTCATAATTGTATAAGCATAAATTGAAGTTTAGTCACTGCTCTATGTAAACTGACTTTAAGTATCGGAGTCAATTTATTTAGGAACATTTTGAATGCTTTTAACCTTATTTATTGACAACCACCTGCTACCAGTACCTGAATTAAGATTTTATCATCTATTGGTGGAAATGGATAGTTCAGGCGTCGAGTAAACCATCACAAAAATTGACTCATCATTTATTGATTGTTTTACAAGTCATTAGCCAGAAAGTGTAAGAGTCTTAACTTTATATTTTGATTTCATTGCTCCTATCTCTTTTTAGGGGCAAAACTGAAACCCATATTAAATTGGTCTAAAGTAGCGTTGGTTCCCCAAACAGCTAAGTGTCCCCTCGTCCCTAACTGGTAAGCAATGGAATGCGGGGATTTACTATTTTGTCTCCACTAATTCTGGAATAGAAGCACAGCATAACAAGGACATTTAAGTGAATTCACAGGCGTAGGGATAACCACAAAACCCACAACAGTAAAAAACCGCTTCTCACAAACTCAGTGCAGTAACCGCCATAACTGCATGCATTACTACATAAGCAAACCTCTTCTCCATTCTTACACTTTTTCTTCTTCTTCTTCTTCTTCTTGATTGCCAAAAAAATGACAAACAATAACATTGATTCAGACCCCGATTTCTATTTCCCATCATCTTCTTCACTACCATGCCACCGCCACCACCACCACCATCAAAAACCCCGTAAAAAGCGAACCAAGAATAATCCTCTTGTAACTGTTCTCCCCTCCAAGCCTAAAAAACCTGACCCATCTGCTCCAAAGATCACAAGGCCATGCACCGAGTGTGGTAAGAAGTTTTGGTCAATCAAAGCACTGTTTGGCCACATGAGATGCCATCCTGAGCGCCAATGGCGTGGCATCAATCCACCACCTAACTACCGGAGACCCATTTCCACA
>CATIWR010344892.1:0-13521 GCA_949677035.1 Omphalea diandra
CTTTTCAATTGTTAGTAGTTGAGAAATATGGATGCCATATAATTTTCTTTCAATGTTGCATCCTACTACATTTATGTCAATAATGAAGTTATAACAGCATTATTCCCCACAGTCATACATCCGGTAAGAATCCATTATTGAGTACCGTATGGAATGATCCCTTACCCCCTTATTATTTTTTATTATTTTTGTTCTTTCTGTAGGCATGAGTTTTCATTTGAACCGCAATTTAAATGCAAGTTCAATATTCTGTCATCACATTATGACGTGGTGGGTTTTGAATTATTTTCTATATTTCTGTTCTCCGTTTTTATCAAGAAGCTTTAGGACTTGGGATTAACACTTGAGGACAAAATGCATGACAGCACCAACACAGCAGAAGAGGTTGACAAGTGAGCATTGATGTGTAAATATACATTTGTTTATAATAATTGATGGAAACAAACAAAACCTGGTTTTCCTGGTATGATATGTGCTGCCTGTGAGATAGACACATGATAGCGACCCATAAATTTATAAGAAGATAAAAGATATGCCAAGTTATTATTATTCTTATTATTTCGATTAAAAAATGTTATTTTGTATCTTTTTTTTATTTTAATAGGACAAAAATCAGATTAATCAAATGAGCCTAAAAATTCAGTTGAAGAAAAGGGTCCTAATTTGCTTGTCTAAGAAAGTTCTCTTTCAAATACACATTCAAGTGCCAAGGTTTAAGGGTTTTGTAGGAGCTAGGTTCAATTCTACTCAACTTTAGTGCCTTTAATCTTCAAAGCACTAATAACATCCTGATAGTTTTTTATTTTTAGCATTTTTAGGATTAATTTTATTATTAATTGAGTCTAATTTAGGAAAAAAATATCAAATAATGTCTCACTTTTAGCTTATATTTTGTGATTTTATAGGAAATCCTAGAAATTGGAGCTGATTGATGAATTATGAAAATTTTCTGAGTGAAATTGTATAGTTTCAGAAGCATAGGGACCAAAGAAAAATTTGATAGACCAAAGAAAAATTTGACAGTTTAAGGACCAGTTCTAATATTTTTTAGACCGGATTTGAGTTCAATCCTATTTCAAATTAGAAAGCACCGTGCAAAATATTTGGAGAATTATAGGCACTGGGTCCTATTCAAAATAGAGATTTATTGTTAGTTTTTTTCCTAATTGATGGATGAGTGTATTTTTTTTCTATTTTTAGAGAGACTAAGAAGAGTATAAATAGGAGAAAGAGCTTTAGTTTTATGAATCAGTATTTTCTATAGAGAGTTTTTGCTTTGTTTTATTTTTCTAGAAAAGAAACTGTCCACAAGAGGAAAATTATTAGTCAACTATCAAGCTTGAAGAGAATTAAAGAATATAAGAGTTTTATCGTGAAAACTTTTCTATTTTATTTTCTTTTTATTTTAATGTTAGCTAGTAATTTCATTATGAACTAATTTAGTTAGACACTTTGGTATGTTGAACCCTAAGATGAGTTTTGAATTGTGATTTTTTTTAGATAATACAATCTTTTCATTATTTATGGAATTCAATTGTGTTTACTTTTTATTTTCTTGAATTGATATATCTGAAATATTGATTTTTATTTTAATTCTTTAAATTTAAATTGAGAAATTAAGTTATTGAATAAATTTAACACAATTGAAAAGAGTTGCATATACTCCTAGAGATAGGATAACATAAATCTTCTGGATTATGATTAAACCTAATAGTGAAATTCAAGGAACTATAATGCAATTTTAGGGGTTTTAATTGGGAAAAAATTCCAATTAATCAATCTAGATAGATGTTAATGATCTCGAGAATAACTTTAACATACTAAATGAATTTTCATGGTTCCATTAACATTGAATTAAAATGTATTGTCGGAAAATCAATTTCTTAACAAGTTTTAGGGAGATTCAATATTTGAGTGTCGTTTGTCATATTTGTCACATTTTTCTTTCTACTTCATATTTTGATTATTCTAGTTTGTTGAATTAATTCATTTTAATTTTTAATTAGTTAATTAAATTACTTAAATTTATCGGTTAAATAATAGAGAAAAAGCTAATACTAGATTGGTGCACTCGAGACACTCGATACTTCTACGCTATACTACACTCGATTGGTGCACTTACCTATTCGATCTATTGACGTTGACCTCAGATCGTATCAATTTTTTGGCACCGTTGCCGAAGATTAAAATATTATGAACACTTTATATCTTTTAATTTAGCCTATTTTTATTTTTCATAATTTTTTTCGTTTTATTTTACCCTTATTGTTTTAGTCGCATTTTTTTTTTATTTTGTTGTGGTGTCTACTATTTTCAAAAAAATAAAACAAGAAAAATAAAAATAAAAAATTATAAAATAAAATCAAAAATTATAAAACTTTGATTTGTTGTATGAATTTTAATTAATGTGATTTTTATTGTAGTGTTTTGTACAAAAAAAAAACGGTCCAAAGGTGTGCGGTTCGCACACCTGATAACATGCCACATTTCCCTTTGTGGAAAAAAAAAAAAAACCAAGAATAGAGGTCCAGAAGGTGTGTTGTTTGTCGCACACCTGCACAAAGGGAGATACAATCCCTTTGTGCACATTTGTGGTTGTATACGTGCAATTAGGCTTGCACATGAGTTGTTTTCTCGTCTTGTCCTTGTGCGTTGCGCACAAGGAAAATAAAAAATAAAAAATAATAATAGTAAATAAATATAATAAATAAATATATAATATAAAAAAAACATAACTCCTCTGTACCTCACCAGCCGACCCTGGATCCAACCGCAGTGACATCCAATCGTCTTCTTCTACGGTCTCCACCACCTGCACCTTGAGATTTCAGGGAAGTTTTCTATTTTTTTTTTCTTTTTTATTTTTTTCTTTCGTATGTTATTTATTTGTTTTGTCGTACTGAAAACTTTTCATCCACATTAAGGACAATGCGTCTTAAGTGTAGAGGACGGTTTGTATTGTTTAATAATTTTATTTTACTTTCTTCATATATATATATAAATTTTTTTTATGTTTTGTTTGTTTTTTTATGTGAATGACCCGTTATTTGCTTAGTAATTCTCTCATTTTCATCTTAACTTGGTTGAAAAATATCTAGTTATGTCTTGAATTCACTTTCTTAGTTTGCAAACCTTATTTTCTACTATGAATATTTAATTATCACTATATTTAAATAAAATCTTAAGGTTTGAAAATTTACAAATTCTAGAAAAAAATATTTATTTTTTACACTATAAAGAAAGACTTGAGCCTTTTTTCTTTTAAATTAGCTCAATTTTGAGAATTCCTTGTTTAGTAAGTCCTCAAATAGTGTTAGAATCTCTAGAACTTGATTTGTTATCATTTTAAGATTACATTATCAAATACAAGCGTAAAAATGATTAAGACAATTTAGGATTAGCCACTTGTTCTTTTTTCTTTTTTCATTCACCCTTTTTAATCTATTTAGTGAGCCACATTGAGCCTACAAGAATCCTATTTTTTTTATTATAATCTCATGTTTAGCTAGCCAATGAAGTCTAGTCCCTCGAAATATTAAATTGAACATGTTTGTTTTAGGATGAGATTTGGTTTCTATAATTACAAGGGGTTGTTTCATGAAATTAATGAGAACTCTTAAGTGTGGGGTTGAGTGTTTTATTTTTTCGGGTGAGAATAAGAAAATGTTATTTGATTAATTATTTGATTTTTGAATTGTTACCTTGTGTAAATTTATAATAACACTTCTTTCTTCCTCTTAAAATACAAAAAGTCAAAAAAATAATATAAAAGAAAATAAAAAAATAAAAAAAAAGTTCAAAGAAATAAAAGAGAAAGAAGATGATGCAATTCTTTATTGAGACAGTTCAATTTTATTTTGCAAAAAATATCAAGGAAGGACCTATAATTTCTATTATTTGTAAGGTCCATAAGAGTGAAATTATGTTTTGCCTGTGAGATTTGTTTTTGAGAGATCATGTGAGTTTCATTTGAAAAAATATCTAGTAAACATTATCAATTATTTTATAGTCCACTAGCGTAAAAACACCTACCCTTTACCAAAATCTCATTACAACCAAAAGAAAGACCTTTGGATTGTGCTTGTATTTGAATTTAAATGGTGGAGATGTGATTTATTCTTAAGTTTATGGTTGACTTTTAGGCTATTTGTTGAACGAGAAAAGCGTATACTAACCTTTAAACGCTTGGAATGAGTGGTACGTTGTGCGAAACTTAATAAATGATTTTTTTTTATTTGTGAATGAATAATCTTTGATGCATTTGTTTTAAGGGTAGTTATAATTAAATAAGTATGATATAACATAATTTTTGTAAGTTTGAGAACTGATGAATTTTTCACATAATTCGATTAATTTGATTTCTTATGATACCGATAAGGGATGAAATGTATTTATGAGTCAATTATGTTAGTTTTTATGTGTTTTGTGCTTAGTGTTTTTATTTTTTTATTTTGAGTCTTTTATTAATTTCTTTTTTCCAGTAGCTTAGTATTTTTGCTTAGGGACAAGCAAAATACTAAGTGTGAGATAATTTTATAGTTTTTTATTTTTACTATTTTTAGGGTTAATTTTATTATTAATTGAGTCTAATTTAGGAGAAAAATACCAGATAATGTCTCATTTTTTGCTTGTACATTGTGATTTTATAAAAAATTCTGAAAATTGGAGCTGATTGATGAATTGTGAAAATTTTATGGGTGAAATTGTGCAGTTTCAAAAGTATAGGGACCAAAAAAAATTTTAACAGTTCAGAGATCAGTTTTAATATTTTTTAGACAGTATTTGAGTCCAATCCTAATTCAAATTGGAAAGCACCGTGCAAAATATTTGGAGAATTAGAGGCACCAAGTCCTATTCAAAATAAGGGTTTATTATTAGTTTTTTAATTGATGAATGAGTATATTTTTTTCTTATTTTTAGGGAGACTAAGGAGAGTATAAATAGGAGAAGAAGTTTTAGTTTTATGGATTATTATTTTTTAGAGAGAGTTTTTGGTTTATTTTATTTTTCTAGAGAAGAAACTGTCCACAATAGGAGAATTATTAGCCAACTATCAAGTTTGAAGAGAATTGAAGAATATAAGGGTTTTATCATGAAAACTTTTCTGTTGTATTTTTTTTTATTTTGATGTTGGCTAGTAATTCTATTATGAACTAATTTAGTTAGGCACTTGGGTATGCTGAACCCTAAAATGAGTTTTGAATTGTGATTTTCTTTATATAATACAATTTTTTCATTATTTATAAAATTCAATTGTGTTTGCTCTTTATTTTCTTAAATTGATATATCCAGAATATTGATTCTTGTTTTAATTCTTTAAACTTAGATCGAGAAATCAAGTTATTGAATAGATTTAACACAATTGAAAAGAGTTGCATGTACCCTTAGAGATAAGATAACATAAATCTTCCAATTCAAAGAACTATAATGTAATTTTAGGGAGTTTTAATTAGGAAGAGATTTCAATTAATTAGCCTAGAATTATATGTTAATGATCTTGAGAAAGACTTTAACATATTAAAAGAATTTTCACAGTTCCATAAACATTGAATTAGATTGTATTGTCAGAAAATCAATTTTTTAACAAGTCTTAGGAGATTTAATACTTGAGTGTCTTTTGTCATATTGGTCACCTTTTTCTTTCTACTTCATATTTTTACTATTCTAGTTTGTCGAATTAATTCATTTTAGTTTTTAATTAGTTAATTAAATCACTTAAATTTATTAGTTAAATAATAGAAAAAGTGTTAATACTAGTACTTTTAGTTCTTGAAGGATCGACATTTGATACTCTTAGGTTATACTATACTCGATATATATATTTACCTATTCGATCTATATGTGTTGGTCTCATATCGTATCACATTCTATTCTTTTCAGTTCATTGAAGACTCAATGGTCGTGAACTACATAAATAGAGATATTGGTAAAGAGAAATATATGAGAAAATCAACCAAATTAGTCTCATTAGCATCTCACATCCTTTAATGTTTTATATCCTCATCAATTTTGTTATACCATAGAGATTTTCTTCATAAATTTTTGCTCCCAACATAACATTATTGCCTATCATATCAATATGCTTTGATTGCAAGTATTCATTCTAGAGTATCTTTGATTTAATCTCTTAACTTTCTTGAAGACACCCATCATATCGGTACATCATCTACTTCTAACTACTAAAATGCATACCTTACCTCTTCTCACCTAGGCAAGGTATATTGTACACATTTTCTAGTTCCCATTAGAGAAATATGATTTGCTAATTTTCTTTACAATAAATATATGGAGAATACTAGTTAACACTGGCATACTAGTTAACACTAGCATTTAAATCAAAGTTCATTGTTCTATAATTATGTATTTACCATTTTAATAAGACACCAAATGAATAAACTATATTAATATAGGTAATCTGACAAGAAAGATCAATACTGATATGACTTTTTTTTTGGAATTTCAAAAATAATATTTCTTGATGCCAATGTTTTTCAATCAGCTATACAATGAAACTTTATCTAGGAATAATCGCAGATGTACAAACAAATTTAAACCAACAAATTTTTGGATCAGTAGATTGCAAAGCACCTCAAATTGAGGGAATAATGAATGTATTAGCTTTCCATAACACTATTGTTCCTCTCTTTACTAATTATATAGGAATCATCCAACAAATCTCATACCTGCAAAATAGTGTCATTAATGGGTTTAAGAAATATCCAATTACTATTCTTCCATAAATCTACAATTTTGGCATTCAAAGGAACATTAGGGTCTCTTTTATTGATGCTATATCTCTAAAAGTGTTTTATCCTAAGCCAAGCGCTAGTCCAAAAAGAAAATATTCTCGTTTTCAAGTTTATATTCAACGAGCTCTTGAAGCCATACTTCATCTTGATTAAATTTCTTCAACTCTAAAAAGAGTAATAAATTTTAGCCATATCCCAAAAATGCATTTTCTTGAGTTTGTTTTCAATAACCCAAAAGACTCATAGCCTTTTCAATCAATAACTTCTAAATTTGCCTCATAATTGTTGTTTATTCCCTTCTACAATAGTTTTGATACTTAATCTACCAACCTTTTTTATTTATAAATTGTATTACAGGCTACCAAGTTTGTTTTCTTGCTAACTGAGTTACATTTCCACAAGAACTTTTTGCATTTTCTTTTATTTTTCTAAAAATTGACTTAAACAAAATAAAGATTTGACACCAATAAAGATAAAGATTCAAAAGAATAATATTAACCATCTGCGACCTGCTAACATATGAAATGAATTTAACAAAAATCAGTTGCTTGATCTTCAAATAAGAAACACTTTCAGGCTTGATCTTCCCTCTTCATCTTTTCTCTCAAAACTCTTTTCCTTTGCTCATACTCTAGAGCTACCATCGAAGAAATTACTCTTCATCTTTTCTCTCAAAACTCTTTTCCTTTGCAAATACTCTAGAGCTACCGTCGAAGAAATTACTAACGGTAGCTCATAATTTCATTATTTTTTTTACTACTTTATCTACTTTCAATTCAATAAATACAAATTTGTATTTATTTTACATATTTCTCTAGTTTTTCTTATTTCTTTTGTAACTCTAATGAAAGGTTTTAGTTTCTTCACGAAACTTTATTTTCTTTTATATAAAGGTTATTATTATCCTTATATGGAATTGATTTATCATAGCATTGAAGCGATTGGTCAATTTTTTACAATAATTCAACTCAACTCATTTGAAAGCAAAAATATTGAGTTGTAGTCTAGTATAATTACTGAGTGAAGTATGTTTCTACTTTATATACTTTCAATTCAATAAATACAAATATGTATTTATTTTACATATTTCTCTATTTTTTCTTATTTCTTTTGTATCTCTAATGAAAAGTTTTAGTTTCTTTATGAAACTTTGTTTTCTTTTATATAAAGGTTATTATCATCCTTATATAAAATTGATTTATCACAGCATTAGGCGATAAGTCAATTTTTTACAATAATTTATCATCCTTATATGAAATTGATTTATCACAACATTGAAGTGATCAGTCAATTTTTTACAATAATTCAACTCAACTCATTTGAAAATAAAAATATTGAGTTGTAGCTTAGTATAATCACTGAGTGAAGTACGTTTTCCACTGCAATGCAAAGTTCAATGTTTTGTCAACATGGTTGTGTTTCTATAAAAGAATATCATTGTTTTTCGGATCAGATTCAACATATTTGGTACTAATATAATTTGTTATGGATTATATATATATATATATATATATATATATATATATATATATATATATATTGGTAATCTTGTATTTGATATTTTGTGAATGAAAATTATTTTCTTTCATCTAAAAACAAGTTCAGTCTTGATTTAACCTAATTCTAAAAATAATGTTTGATGGTTTCTTTTCTTCTTTTTTTTTTTTTTGTCATGCAATCTTAGGTTTCATTCAATTCAAATTTTAAAATTAAAATAAAAAAAGAAATGATACGTAATCCAAAGGAGAATGACTAATTTTTGTAGATATTTAGTTTATTGAGGGAATCTAAATCGATTTTTCCTATTTATTTTTTTATAATATTAAAATTGCTAACTAAATATAAAAATATATACACTATAATATTTAAAATATATTATAGTTAAAATGAAATTTTATACATTATTTTTATATTTAATTAAAATTTGTTAATAAAAATATTTTTATTATTATATTTCTATTTTAAATTTTATATTATTTCAATATTTAATTTTAATAATTTATTTTATATTTTATATTTTGATATTATGTATATTTATCACATTAAATAATATATGTTTAACTTGATATCCATAGAATAGAAATTCCATTCCTTAAGGGGAGAGAAGAATGAATGATTTCCTAATGTATTTTTTAGGAATTAAATACCAAAAAAATAAAAAGAATAGCCTATTTTGATTCTAATTTTGAAGCTGCCCACGAGTTAGGGACTCCACACTAGATGGGCAGGTACGCTTCTCTTCTTGAATGGCCTAATCCTAATTGTTGAACTATAACCCATGTGCTCTTTTAATTTGTCCCAAATTGGAAGCTCTCCACCACTTGTTCTCATAATAGCTTGCCAAATAGGAAGATTGGTGAAGGCTCCAGCAGTGTACTTATGAGTTAGCTAATTTCCCAATACTTTGACATGTCCATCTTCTATGCAGTCTTGAAACTTTTTTTCTCTTCTTCTTCTCCCTCACTACTCTCTCTTGGATTCATATGAGGGGTTGCCAACCGTTTTTAGCCAGCAACAATATTTTCATTTTACTCTTTCATCCTTTATTTGATAGTTTTATATATAGTTCTGGATTTTCATATCTTTTTGTTCACTCACGTTTGATTTTGTTTCTCTAGTAGTGAGTTTGATAGGATTTTCAAATCTTCGCTATATAACAAATCAAAAAATTTAATTATTGATTTTGTTTATTTGCAGATCTATGACTATCAAAACTTTTTTTTTAAAAAAAAAAACTTTCTAGATAAGAGATTTGAATTTAATTTTATCAATATTTTAAAATATTATTTAAGATTTGTGATTTTTCCTCTTTTTTTTTTTGAGAAGATATTATTTTTCCTCTTAAGTATAGTGATAGAATGGTACGTTTTATTAAATGTTGTTTATATATTATTATTCATTGAGAATATCAACTTTTTAATGTTAAGTGAGTTTGTTGTATTTTTATATAATTATTGTAAAATTTTTAAATTTTTTAATTCAAACTATACTTATTACTATAATTAGTAATTTCGGTAAATTTTTTTTTTAATAAAATCTCAATTTCATGACCAAAAAGATATATCCATCTTCCATTTTTAGCCAAAATCAGAAAATTCAATAAAAACATGAAATGAAAATGACGAATGAAGCCTTATTTCTTCATATGCTCGACAGAGTTCATCTAATTACAAATTGCGGATGATATGATTCGTAAGGAAAGCCTAGACAAAGGAATTCCATGGCCGTCGAAACAAAAATATCTTCACGAATAAAGTAGCAAACCTTCTTCAAGTTTTACCCACAATATTAACTACTCTTCATTTCAAAAATGTTGTACCATTTTATTTTGGAATGTCTTACAATGAATGTTCATTTTTATTAAATCAAAATATAATCGACCTTCTTAATTTATTTTCGTTAATTATTAAATTAGAAAAAACACATTTATTTTTTCATTAAATAGATGAAAAAAATACAAATTATGATTTGTCAAAATATTAAATATATTTTTTTAAAACAATGTAAAAATGGAAAGTGATAACTTACTGAGATAGAGAGAATAATATTAGCTTCCTATTAATTTCTTTTTAGTTTAAAATCTGATATATTCTTCTGAAAGGATAAGTCAAAGTATGAAGGATGTGTGCGACTTCTCTGTCAATAACTAACTCCATAATCAAAATTTGCATTTATAATAGTTGGCTACCTTATGCCAGTAGGGTAATAGCAAATCTTATAAATTTTAAATCCGACACTCTCACTCTTCACATGTTACATTTTATCGTTAAGTTATATCTGCATATGTCAGCTCTAGAAATTTTAGCTTTCATTTAAATTATTAAAAAAATCAGATTTATATATGTTTGATTTTCGGTAATAATCACTTGGCGGAATCATATCAACAAATAATTAAATAAAAAAGATTAATTTGAAAATTCACCACTAGGATCTTTCGCTCTAATATGGATATTTTTATGTTGGAAAAAATATTTTATACAAATCTTAAAAAAGAGAACATAATCTGTCCTTGCATTGTGTACATTCATATGTTCTTTTTTAAATAAAATGTTATCATTCATTAGAAAAAAAAAAAAGTCATACGACATCTACAACTCAAAATATTTATATTGAAAAACTATGATTAAACCTAATATAATGATTAAAATAATTCAACTCATTATTTAGGATCCTTTTTGCATGCTTCAAAATTATTTTGATGTCATAATATTATTATAAATGGAACTTCATAACAAAGTTGTTGCACAAAATAGATCAATAGATGTTTTTTTTTTTTTTTAGAAAATAGAAAGCAATATCTTGTAAAAGGAAAAGATACTCACAAAAAGATATCCATGAAGGAAAATAAATCATCCATCAATGAAAATAAAACACAAATATAAAGCTCTATCTAATAGGAATAAAAGAAAAGAAGAAAATAAATTTATTAATAAAAATGATGAATCTGAGTTTATTAAAAGCAAGCAATAGACAACAAAAAAAGATAAGGAAAAAAGAGAGAATCAGTTGATTAACCAGTAGAGGCCTGAAAGGGAAACTAATAGAAGAAACCTAAATTATTACATTCATATGTGATAGTATCAAATATGCATGCAAATTTTATGGAATTCGCTACATTTTACTTCTGAGAAAAAATTGTGATACATAGTATATTTGTAAAATAACTTATATATCCCTGTGACTCAAAAACCAAAAGTACATCGTTAGAATTCGATTTTCATTAGAGCGATGTGAAGGTGGAAGATTTGGGTTAGAGGATTGGGTCCACAACGACGATGAGCGAGCCATCCCTAGATTTGGAAGTATCTACGTGCGTAGGGACGGGGTTTGTAGACTTTGTACTCTCTGGTCAGGAGGAAAAAATTGTATCTTTTCGGCATATCATTTTATGGTGGAGGTAAACTTTGGGTTTGGGTTAATTCCATAAACTAACAAAAGATATTTGAGTAAAAAGGAAGATGACTTACACTATAGTCTGGCAGTAGGAGTATATTTTAATTTAAATTAGGTTTTGAATTCGACTTCTCTTTCCTCTAATTGCAATTCAAAAAAAATAAATAAATAAATAAAGAAGGATGACTCTATTGTAAATAAATGCCCGCAACAGAAACAAGAATATCACTCTCCCTTGCTAAATCAACACAATTTGTCATTCTTTATTTCCTTTATTAATTATATCTTGAATTTTTATATACTATATTGTATCGAAAAAAATATTTTCCATTAATATAAAGCCAAATGTGAGATTTTATACTCATTATGTGAAGTATTTTAAGAGTATCAAGCAGGTATTTTATAATTAATATATTCGCATTTTAACACTTTTTGAAAATTGATTAAACTCATACAAAATTAACTAATAAATCAATTAATTTAAATTTTATAGTAAAAAAAATGTGTTGAAATTCTCAGGTACAAAAAATTAGGAAAATCAATGAATTGACCCCAATTGCATTCAATAAAATTATGTAGTTTTGGATGTTAAATTTTATATTATTTTAATTGAATTTTAAATACAAAATTTTTTTCTCATATTTGATATTTTTAAAGTATATTTTCTTTTTTTTTTTAAATATTATATATTTGAATTAGACTAGTGGAATCAACTTGAATAAAACCTAGACCCATTTGTCTTCTAATATAATTTTAAAAACATAATTATTTTTTACGAATATGAAAATAGAGAGATCTTGAGTTTGAATGATGAATATTTTTTGTATATAAAGAACTAGCTAAACACTCACACAAAGCCATTGATTATTCTAATATTTAAATAATAAAATAATTCATTTTCAAACATTTTCTCAATATAAAAAAGTGATGTACGAAATAATTTTCTCAATATTATATATCAATGTGAAAAAAAATGAAACCATCATCAAAATAATTTCAAATTTTATTTTAAAATAAATATTTTCTCTAAAATTTAATAATTATAAACATCTGAAATAATTTAGTTATGAGAGAATAAAAACTAAATATGCAAAATTTTAAATCTAACACTCTTAAACACATATAACTCCCATACTAATTGCAGAAAATAAATCAATAACAATAATAATTTAAATACTTTCAAAAGCATAACTATAGAGATGTCACAATCCAATTTAGGACCGTGACCGGAGCATAAATTAATATTATATTAATCTATGAAAGCCTAGATAGATCAATATAACTTTAAGGAAAGAAAGAAATAATTAGAGATTATTAACTGGAATAACATAGTATTCAAATATATAACAGAACATCTGAAAGAGTAATATTAAATCAAAAGAATATTAAAAGTAAACTACAAAGTCTCTAACAAATATATTCAAAAAGAATTATCCAAATGATTATGATAAAAATTAGCTCGAGAAAAATAGATTTTGGGTATACTAAAAAAAATCAGAAATACATAATCAAATCTTCTAATGAAAGCAAATTGAAGCTCAGAACAACAACAAATGTCCACTAATCTGGAAAAAAAATAGTCAACTTGGATTAAACTAATGCTTAGTAAATGATAATTATAACACACAATAAAATTGAAACAAACAATTACTCGAATAATTTCACAATATAGTTTTATATTTTCAAATATGTTAATGCTACAAATAATTAAAAAGTAATTTAAACAATCAAACTAATTAAAGTTTTAAATCAATATTTAATGCATTTAAATCAATAAAACATTTCAAATTCATTAATTTCTGTATAACACTCTAAAATTATAATAGTTCACATCACTAAAGGCGTAGATAATAAGTGTGCTACTAGATATTCAGATATA
>CATIWR010344899.1:0-22655 GCA_949677035.1 Omphalea diandra
CATGTAACATGTAACAATTCAATCATATATACATGTAATAGAACATAATCATATTATTCCCATGTAACATGTAACAATTCAATCATTCTCACTTGACTTATATTTTCATGTAACATGTAACAATTCAATCATATATATATATATGTAATAGAACATAATCTTATCATACAGTTATCACCTACACCCATTGAATCCAATTATGGTTTTTACTCACACACATTGAATCCAATTATTGTTTCTACTCACCTTTTGATGTGACCAACCATTATGGTAGGGCTTCTTCAAAGTATTGAGATCCTAAAATTTGATACATAAATGGTTATAAGTATATCAAAATGATTATGAATGCTTGGTATGCAGTTATGGCATTTACTTATTTTAATTCAATTACAAATTATGATTATGTATTTAATATATTTAAATTAAAGTTCATATATATTTTTATAACAATAAAATATTTATATATTAATAAAATAATATAAAATAGTTAAAACTCCATCATTCAATACTAATACAGTAACAACTACTGTATACATAAATAATAAATAGACATTAAAAAATTAAATATGACATTCTAAATAATAAACAATATAACAAAATTTCGCTGTATTAAATGTATTATTGATATTAAATTTTTTATTTTAATATCATTCAATAAATATAATAAATAATAACACCACTAAAAATATATAATTTCACTTTAGAATTCTAAAAAAAATCAAACATATCTTCTAACCACGCAAAGTGCGAAATACCGGCTAGTTTATATATAAAATATATCCTTAAAATCACTAAGAGAGAATTTCAATTAATATATAAATTAACTTAAGAATACTAAACAAAGAAATGCAATGCTTTCATAAGGAAGCATGTAAAGTATTAAAAGATAAGAAAACCAGTTAGGTCATCATCTAAATTCTCACCCTTTTATATATTAGTGGTTAATTTGTTGGAATTTTATGTGGGCTAATATTAATTATGAGTTTTTTTTAATTATTTATAAAACGAACTGAATAATATAGTTTATTGATTTGGGATAAGTCCAATTAAAATGTGATCAATTGAGTTATGAGCTTGTGACACCTTTTGTGGGCTGATATGGAAGACGGTCAATGTATGTCTATTTTAACATAGACCTGTGATAAGTGGGTCTATTAAAATCTATTATAAATAGACTAAGTCTCCTCTCCTGCCTTCATATAGATTGACAAACCTAGTTGTTACACCCATCGTAGCCGTCTTGTGGGAAGGTCAATGAGAGAAAAACTTAACTCTCTTTTTCAACTCTTCTGACATATTATCTTAGTATTCTATTTTCAGTGATCTTAATAATGGAGCGGAACAATTTGAGATCCAATGTGTAAAGAGGTATGTAACTTGTTTCCGCTTTCAGATCTATCACGCAAACAGGTACGCAATTTTGCTTCCGCTTAATCATGAATGGTGTTCTAAATTTATGTACTAGATCCTGAATAAATTCTTACATAATTAACAAAGCAAGTTCTAGCAAACTAGCCAATTTTGTTAATATGGTGATGATGCTTACAGCGGATCACTGGGCTTGCTTGCAACAATAGTTGTCTGAAAAAATGACCGATTGATGACATCTCTATAACAGAAATTCCCCATAGAAAACACAAAATTTATGTAATTTTTTTTTTTTTTGTGAATAAATTAATATGATTCAACTTCTACGCATATAAAACAGAACGAAGTATGAGAAAAAAAAGAAATTCTCTTTTACGGGATATAACTAGCATCTCTAATACAACGGTACGCTATAAATAATTCAGCTTCAAAGGTGATTGGTTTCTGTTTCAAAACAGAATGAGATTGAACACTCTTATGCATTAAAATTATGAGTGAAAATAATTTAAAAAAATTTAAAAAAAAAAGTGAACTCATGTCTGAATTCATGGTCATTTACATGAAGATACAAAAGTCACAAGTCAGGTAAAGATGTTGTAATTGCTGGTGTTGTGAGATTGAAAAGTTCATCAATATCAGTCCAATTCGACTCGCCCCAGTGTCGTAACATACTCTTCCATGAGCATAAATTGTCTATACATTTCTTTAAACGGTTATCCTTAATTTTAATTTTCCAATGTCCATCTGTGTAGTTTGCCTGCTCAGCTTGCCTCCTGTCCCATTCTAGTTGTGCCTTCTGCTTTGATTTCAGGAGGCAAAATTGATGCAACTGCTCAGGCATCGAATCATGAACTTTCCACCACCTCGCATGGGCAACATCACTTGCAAATTCTTGAAAGAAATCTACATTCCAATTGCAGTCGTAGTCTCGGAAGCAAAGCCATGGCTTCACACCAAGATAGTGAAGGACATAGGGGACTGGAGGCTCCGAACCGAAAAGGCGAATTTTCTTTTGTTTAACTTCTTCTTCGTCACCGACCCAGAAATGTTTCAAGAAGTTCATGTGTTTTGGAATCCGATGCCACCATGTAAAGATCTCATTCAAGTAGCCTTGGTCTCCACCATTGTAGGATTCAATCTCGTTAATGTGTTCCATCAATTGGTTGAATGTGCAATTTGAGGGTTCAATGATCATCACACCTGAGTTAAAAAGAGTAGCATTGTTTCCTGTTGCAGAAATTTCTGGCATGCCAAACAAGAAATCAATGTTCCTGAGTATAAGCAAATCTGCATCAATGAAAATGATTTTATCATAATCAGTTAGCTGCCATATCCTGAATTTGCTGTAATTCCATTCGTTGTATGCATCTTTTTCAGCTTTTGGGTTCCTTATTCTTTGGATTGTTCTGATTTTCCATCCAGCAGCCTCAAGTCCGCTTCTGTGGTAAAGGCTGATTGACTCGTCAACAAGTATTACAAGGTCCCGAGTTGAGCCTGACAATCGGATGCTTTGTGCTGCTGCAATGGCTCCGCAGACATAAACTTGAGCAGAATGAAGAATTGTTGCATATGCTTCTCGTCGTGGATTCCCCGCGTAAAATGGTACTGCAGTTTTCAAGAGATTCAGTTGGCTGTAATTTCGCAGCACAGTGATAATAATAATAATAATAATAAAAAAAGTAGTTGAATTTTGATATTGATACTCGGAGCTTCTCTTAAGAAAAATGTCATCTGAAATATGTTAGAGACCTTCACAACTTAAATATTTGTTAGTAGATGAATAATAATATAGTTCTGAGATTGTATTTAAATAATTTATTTTATTGTCAGTATAAAAAATTAATATATATTGAATCGAGTCAGCCTTGATGGATTGACGGAATCATTTATATTTACAGTTATGAGATAAAAAATATATATAATAACTACCAAATAGTTATCAATATATTAATAACTATATATTTTTCCAATGTAAACGTGAAGACATGTTTTCCTTATTACAAAAACAGTACCTGTCATCTTTCAAGAAATATTCCCCGTAATTGTGATAAATATTTAAGTGCTTGGCCTGTGAATCAAAAATGCATATCCTAGTGATTTGCATAGTAATTTAGTGATTAGTCAAGTATAATTTGAGGATTCATCAAGAGATTGCTGATCCCACTTTTTATTTTATTATTCCACAATCCAATTTAATAATATATATAAGTTATTAAATAATATTAATATTTAAAATATTTAAATTTCCATAATAAGCTATTAGAAAACCAACCTTTATCCCCATGAGGAAGAGCAAGTTCACAAGATCCAATTGGAAGCTGGAGTTTTTCCCTTATAACATTCAAATCTGGCTTGTACAACCACACATTTCCTTCTCGAGCCACAAGTTCCTTGCAAGGAAAGAGATTTGGTATTGGAAATCGCTTGGTAATGAAAAGCAAATGGACTGAGTAAAACCCTTTAGCAGAGGCAGCAAGATTTGCTGCTGCAACCTGCAAGTGCAAACGAGCAACATCTCTTGAACAGTTCCACTCATCTCTGCAAGGAAGTTGAACAGCAATGAGGTCGAGCCGTTTTTTAGGAACATCAATTTTGGGTAGAGATGGGCAAACTGGAACTTCTGTTTCTTGCTCTTCATCAATCCATTCTGGATATAAAGATTCCCATGTCACATTCTTATCAGCATGGTCTAGTTGTAGAACAATTTGCGTAACATCAGGTAAAAGATGCTTCCAATAATTGACTTCACTCTTATTGAAGTTTAGAAGGCCAATTCCTTGATAGTCATTATGCTCACCCATAATCTCTATAGCTTTCATTACATCATCCCAATTCACATCTATATCTGACACATATTGAGAATTGGATCCTCCCCATACCCATCTGACACAAAGTTTACATTCAAATGTTATAAAACTATTCTTACAAAATAGAACCAATTATTTAATTTCATATTAATACTATGTTTGTATAAAAAAATTTATAATTTTTATGAAATTTCTTTATAAATCTACATTTTATGTATTATATTTAGTATAAATGAAAATTAATTTAAAATTTTATTTCATTAAATCCTTATAATTAATTACAATTAAATCAAATTCTATCAAATTTAATAGAATTTGTAATAAATTTAAAATTGTAAAGTTTTTTTTATTATGATAAAAACACTCTTAATTGAAATATTTTTTTACTTTACTTTATGTTTTCTTTTTTATTATTCTCACTCTCTCTCCTTTTTTTTTTCTTTTTTTTTCTCTACTCTTTCCTCTGTATTTTTTCTTTACATTTGTAAAATTTGAATAAAATGATATAAGAATACTTTTATAAATAAAATATTTTATGTATAATAATTATTACGGTACAGAGAAATATAAATTCTCTTAACCGAATTGAGCTTCAACTTCTCTTTTCTAAGTGTAATGGTTAATTTTTATTTTAATTTTAATAAAATTTTAAATTTGTAAAAGAAATAATGTAGATATTGAATTTGTGTCAATCTAGTTGAGATAATTTGATAAATCTCAGAACTTTTTAATCATTCTATTTTTTTTTTTTTTAAAAATATTTTAAAATAAAATAGTACCGAGTCAATTGCGACAGGGTAGGTGTAGGTGTAGAGACTCACCACAGAAATGATTTTCCTTAATAAATAGGAAAGGAAACATACCTTGAACCGGAGTGTGATAGATGGTCAATCTCTGGAGGGTACAAGAATGTTACAACAGTGCAACAAATAATTATCAACAAGGCAAGTTTGAGCAGAGGAAACTTGCAGCAAGTATTCCTGTCTTGGATGGGGATGTGGAAGGGCTTTTCACTACTTTTGACTTTACTCTTTTGCAACCTCCTTTTGTATATGTCTTCGCTGTTCAATCAATTAATTTATATAATCAATTTTAGTTCTAAAAATTATTTATGATAAATCTTGGTATTTATTAAGTTAATATTTTTGATAAATTTACTAAATATCTTATCAAGTCAATTATTTGATAAATAAGTTTTTAAAGATTTTATAATTATATCATCTCATATGAAAATCAAAACAAAAACATTAGACTTACCTATTAAAGAAGCTAAGAAAAAAGCAAGAGAAATTCCCATTTCAAAAAATTCTCTAACAATTATTGTAGTCGTTTAGGTACATATTGGCTCAATGAATTTAATCTAAAACATAACTTTTTTTTTTAGAATAACAACAACTCTCAACTTTATAATCTGATAGTTGCTCAAAAAAATCACAATATATATTAATTTTGACTTCATGTTTAGTTTTAAACGAGTATTTGTCTGTTTATCAAACAATTGTATAAACAACATAATATTTTTCATAAGTAGCAATATAATATATTTTTATTTTACCATGTGGCAAATAAGCTAAGAATTAATTATTTAATTTTCTCAAATTTAAGTTTAGATGAGTGTTTGCTTTTTATCAAATCATTATATCAATAACATAATTATTTTTTATAAATAAAAATATAGCATATTTTTATTTTGTCATGTAATAAACAATCTAATAATTAAGTATTTACTTTTTTCAATTAATCAAAAAAAGGTATAGAAAGTTTAAAACAGTATAAGAATTTATTTTTTATATAAAAATAATTTAGAAAGTTCAACAATATAAGAGAGTGCTACTTTTTTAATCTTTAGGATTTTAATAAAATAAGTATTCAATTTTCTATATAATAAGAAAAAAATTAAAGAAGGAAAAAATAATGAAAAATAAAATTATAAATTTATTTTCATCAAAAAATTACATTATTATTTGAATTTATAATACTAATATAATTATATTTTTATTTTTATTTTTATTTTTTATTTTTTACAAAATATCTAATTAGATAATAATATCTTTTTAAATAATAATATATTATAAAATAATAATAAATTTTTAATTATTATTTATATTGTAATTATTTCATTCATTGCTTAATTGTTTAATAAAAATAAATATTAAATTTATTTAAAATTTATTATTATAATTATATCGTGTAGTGCACGGATTCGCTATTAATATAATCTAACAAGTAAATATGATTTTCTTATTCACTACAAAAACATAAGGGTGTTGACGGAGTAATTATTTTCTTTTATTTTTTATTGTTCCAAATTATTTTTATGATTAAAAATTGCATTAAGATAAATTTAATTTTTGAAAAATTATTATAGTAATTGTGTATAGTTGAAAGGTAAGGAGAAGAAAACAATATATATAGACATACATTTAATTCAGTTTAAATAAAGAATATATCAAAATTGAAATGTAAATATTTTTTAGTTTTTCAAGCTTTATATTAATAAAGTTTATTTCAAGTTATTAATTCCGTTAGATGAATTCACAGAACATTCATAAGGATGCAAATACAGAGTAATCGTTTTCATATGTTGCTCTTTGTTTTATATTGTTCTGAATTTTTTTATAATTAAAATAATTATATTAAGAACAATTTTATTTTATTGAAAATAGTTATTTTAATTTTCTATAATTAAGGCTATATATATATATATATATATATATATATATATATATATAACGGTAAAATTTTTGAATCAATTGATGTATTTTTAATTCGAAAGTTAATTTAATCACTAGACTTCCATTACATTGCATGTGTGACCACCTTTATTCCAAAACATACATAGACGTTATTTAATTTATCTTTCATTTCTTTAATGAAATTCTCTATTACATAATTAAGCTTACATGAAGATCCCTAACGAAAATTGATTATGTTAAGACGATTCCAACCACCATTAAGCGTAAAGCTTGGATTCTAAATGGGTTACAATCGCAGACAAAGTTTTTCATGCTAACAAAATTTTTAATAGCACTGATGTATATCGCTCTTAATAATGGTTAGAATGCCATTGCACATAACACAATGTTTGCTTCTTCTTCTTTTTTTTTTTTTTTTTCTTTTATGTTAATTATAAAATGTTTTCATTTCAATATTTAGTTTCATATCTTTTTTTATTTAATTTTGTATTTTTTTGTTCATTTTTTTGTGTCTACAAAAGTATTTTTAAGAGAGTTAAATACATAATAACTATATTAGACTACGTTTTGCTCTATTTTTCAAATGTAAAAATTTTATTACTTTATTCACATAATTTCTTCATTCATTTAATCTCTTTTTTTAATGTAATTGAATAACATCTATATCTAAAAAAAAAAAAAGAGGCAAACATCATCTTAAGAGTGATGATAACGTTGTATTTTTGAGGTTGTAATTTTTTACTCAATCTAAATCTGTGCTGAAAAAGTTGAGTCGAATCTGACCAATTTAGAAGGAAATTCAAAATGATTCAAAATTTTTAGGTCAAATCTTATCCGACTTGAGAATCAATTTGATCTTGACTTGACATGTAAATTAATTAAAATAATATAATTTAAATTAGTAAAAATATTTAAAATTGATTTAAAAATTAAAAAATATTTTAATTTTTAACTCTATATAAACTCAATGAAATTACTTATTTTCATTGTAGGTCTGTTTGATTTAGCAATAGTAGTCAGCATTGAGCGATTAACTATTAGAGATCAATGTTTAGCTATGAACAATTAATAAATATAAAGTATTTGATAATTTAATAAATGAATATATAATTATATTATAAAATAACAAAAAAATATTATATTTTTATATTTTAATTAATTTTATATAAAATACTAATTTGTATAATGATAAATAATGATAAATATAAAGTTAATACTAAAGAAAAAAATCTAAAAATTAGCTTTTATATTCTTACACTATAAAAATTAGGTTTCAACAATCAGTTATATTTTCTAAATATTAAATGTTAGTTTTTTGAATTAAAATCATTGGTATTTATCAAAAAACATTTTTCAACATTTAAATATTTAATTATTGAACACCAATAAAAAATGCTAAACAAAACGGGCACAACGTATAGTTATTTTGCTTAAAAAACAAATCATATTTAACTTATTAAAGATATAAATCAAAGTAACAAATTTTAATCGAGTTGCGTTTGTATAAAATTTATTTGATTAAAAATAATTGTTAAAAAATTATATTTTTTTCTTAATAAATTATGAAAAATGTTACAAAAAAATAAAAAAAAATCTAAATGAATACTTTAAAAATATATTTTAAAGAAAATAGATAACAAATGTTCCAACTTGACCTACAGGTTAACCCAAATAATTTGATTTAAATGATGTAAAATATTTTAAAATTTATTTAAAAATTTAAAAAATATTTTCTTTATTTCCAATTTTTATATGAATATAATTCAATTACTTGTTTTCATTATGGATAATAATTTGCTTAAAAGATGAATTATATTTAATTTAAATAAACATAAAAAAATTTTAATCAAAATTTATGTAAAATTTATCTGATTAAATAATATTTCTTAAAAATTACTTTTTTAATAAATTATGAGAAAAATTAAATAATAAATGACTTAATTGAAAATATTATTTTTACATATGAATCCGAAGCTCGACTCGAAATAATTTCTATATACAAATCTGGTAGATAATTTGAACTTACCTAAAACTCTAACAATTCAAATCTGACCTGAAATTAGTATAACCCAAAAAGCACTCGATCTAAAAATAATCAGATCTAAAATGATCCCACCAGATGAATTTACTACTTGCATAATTCCTGATAAAGGTGCCTATGTAATGCAACGCCAATGGCAATAGATTACTTGATTAAGACCCATGGCAATAAACGCCAAATACTTTTTTTTTTCTTGCATTATCAATTTGAAATGCTTGATTAACATGTTGAGAAAATACTGAAGAAAAAATAATATGATTTTTAAAATAAAACTTAACTTTAAAATTATATTATTATTTATGATTATATTAAATTATTTATAATTATATTGTTTATGGTATTTAGATTTTAATAAGAGAAATTTTAAAACATAAATAGTAACTATGTTATTACATTTGATAGGAATTTTCACATTAATAGGTAAAATTCGATTAGAAGTCCACTATCACACCACTATATTATATTTCTAATTTTATAGAATTTGAGAAATTGGGATGTTGAGTAACAACTAAAAACTTGTTGACATTAATCATACTTCTATCATTATAAAATTTTATTTTTCCATATATAAACACATGTTCATCTAGATTTTCTGATATAAATCAGAGATCGAACACCACAGAAGAGTTTTCATAGATATAATTTACTATTATTGTACAAAATTTTTATCATAATTGTTTTGCCATCTCTTAAAAGCAATGTTTAATGTATGTTTTTTTTTTTTTATGTATAAAATCATTAAAGTTGGTAATAATAAAATTTTATCTCATAATTGTTTTTCTTTGTCTAATTAATTTGACGTGCCATGAAGCAAATTAATAAAATCATATTACCTTCACGGTATAATAGGCTGACTTATTTTAGTCTTAAATTTATATGAAGATAAAAGTCTTGAACATTGATATTTTATAGTTTGAAATGTATTATTTAAATATTTGTGCATGAATAGTGTAAGTCTAATTATCTCTTCGTTCCATAAAAATAGGTTTATTTTCTTTTTTCATCTGTCTTAATTTTTCTTTTGAAAACTATTATTAATTTTAAATTTTCTAATATACCCTATTTATTATGTCTTGTTATCAATAAATATGAACTATAATTATTTAATTGTAATTGGAATAATATAAACTATCTTATTTAATGCAAGGATATATTAAGAAAAACATAGATAAAATTAATTGTTTCAACTATATAACTTAATTTATTGATTAATATGAAAATATAAATATACCTATTTTTATGGGACTGAAAGAGTAATATTTATTGTCTTATTTCAATAATCATGTTGCCATTTCAATTATATTTTTTGTTAATTAGTAATGCTCATTATAATATAGAGTTGCGTTGAGCACCCTATGAATTTTGAATTAAATATTGCAAGCAATTAAAAATATATCGTCCAGAAAGTGATTCATACCTGAACCTTCAATTGTTAGATATTTATACAAAAAGATTTAACTTTTTATTGGAAGCTAAATTAATAATTTATTAAATAATTTTATTATTTATCAACTCTCTGTACTATGAAAATTATGACAACAAAAACTAATGTAAAATATGATTTTCTTGGCGAAATACAATAAATTATGGACACTAATTCTAGCTACCTATACATGATACTTACTTTTATGGTGAAAGCTCAAGATTTAGTTTTTTTTTTTTTTTTGGTTTGAAGAATTAAGAAATTGACATGGTTTGTCAATGATTTCTAGGTGATCATTTGATTAATTTTTGCTTCTACATTAACAAATAACTTAATAGTTTTGTAATTTTTGCTAGTTTTTAATTAATAAAAATAAAATAATGGTTCATTAATCAAAATGTATATTGGATAATATCTTATAAATGAATTCTTTAATTAATTTTTCATTATTCTTTTTGACCAATTATAAAAAAAAATTAGAATATTAATCAAAATGAAAGAGTGATTTTTTATGTAATATTAAATTTATAATACTTTGATTTTTAATCAAATATATATATATATATATATATATATATATATATATATATATATATATATATATATATGAGTGTATGTATGCACATATGTATATTTAATTTATAAATAAATGAATTAATTTTTAAGATTTTTAAAGAATTGGAGGGAGAGATTTTATGTTTAATTTTTGTTCTTCAACCTCGTTCAATAGAATTACTATTAAAATTTAATATTATAAAATTAAAAATTAAAAAAATTATAAGTAGAAAATTAAATATTATAATTAATTATAAATAAAATAAACACAACATCATAAAAGAAATTATAGCACATATACATTTAGAAGTGGGCACAAACCGATGTAAATCAAAAAAATTGATGGAATCAGACCAGTTTAGTCAATTTAATATGGTTTATATATAATTTTGATTTGATTTATTTTTTTAAAAAAATTGATGAATTCGATTTAGTTTGATTTTTAATTAAAAAAATTTTGATAGAATTGAACTTTATTTAAAATCATATTAAAATAGATTAAATATATATATTAAATCAAACTAAAATGGTTTTGTTTAAAATTCATTATTTATATTAAAAATATACAAGAAAATCAGTTAAAAATATATTACTTATAGTAAAATATTTAAAAATATATTATAAGAATTTTATTTATATTAAAATATTTTTTACAAATTTAATTTAATTCAAATCAAATCATAATTGAACCGTTTCAAATTGATTCGATTCCATTTAATTTATAAATTAATTTAATTTATATTTTAAAATTTTAATTTTTTTATTTTTATCGATTCAATTCTAGTCAATTCGGTTTGAATCAAATATCCATTCCTGCATGGATGGCACATGCTGAAAACTTAGTTATATGAATCTTTCATAAATTTAACTTTGGACTTCTAAAACTGGACATCCATAAAGAGAGGATAAAGACCTCAACTGAAAATGACTTGCAATCAGAGAAAACAACGTCAAACTTATACGTTAGTATTCTGAAATCAGAAGCAATCTCTTGGATCGTTAACTAATAATGTCTCCATTTTTATATATATTGCTGGAAAATAAGTCATAATCAATTATAGGAATATTAGTGTGAAATTTTTTGCAGTTGTGAAGGAGGAAAACAAGAACAGGGCCACCAGGATATAGCCAGACTTTGAAGAGAAATTATGCGAAAATCTTTTTTAGAAAACTATTTGAAGCAAAATAATGGGGCTTTAGTTTGTAAACGTTATTAATAGGACAAAAAAAAAGATTAACTATACCAACTGAAACTTGAAGCAAGGTCCGAGTAAAATGATATGCATGCTAGATAAATCGATACCAATGAGAGTGTCACGTTCAAAAATAACTCAATGAACACCTTGCATGACGGCATAAATTAAAGCGAAGCAAAGATTGAACCACCCCAACGAGGAATTTTGATTAAATAAAAAGAAGTTTTCAATGGCAGCAAAGTATCAATAACAAAGCAAGAAAGAACTCACAGTGACGAAGATAATCGATACCTAGCCTCAACGGTAGCCAGTGAATTTCCCATTATTCCTCTGATCCAAATTAGTTAGAAAATGGAGAGTGCACCATTAGATCTATAAAGAAAAAAAAAAAAAAGAAAATGAGAAGCAACTTAGTAAAATAATTAGTCCAAAAATGATTATCTAACTAAATATGCTAACAAGTAAATAGCAGATTGAAAAGATATGATACAGAGAGAAAGAGAGCAAAAATCAATGAGAAAGAGCATTCCTATATTTAGATAGAGAAAGAAGTGATTGGCGTTAGGCAAACCTATAAGATGTTTTGAAGCTTTTGAGAGAGAGAAAAATCTAGTGGAGAAAGGCGTGAAATAGATTGGGAAGGATGATAAGCAAGGTGAAGCCGATACAGGCAAAGTGCTTTCATTTTAATTTTCCTTTCACTGCGAAATTCCTTTGCTTTTTTTTTTTTTTTTTTAAGAAAAAAATTGTCACCAACTTTTTACTTTTCAATTTAATTTGTTTTGCTCAGGGCTTCTTTGGCCCTTTTCAAAACTGTTAAGACTCCCTGAAATGGGGGGTGTATATCCAAACATAAAATTATTCAACCATGCCAATTAAGAATAAAATTATGTGAAATTAAATATTAAAGTTAAAATCTTGTTAATAACATATATATATATATATATATATATATAACCCACAACATTATTGTAATGGAAATTTTCTTGTATTGTGTTTGATTTCATTCTAATTTAAAATTCATTTCATTTACAAATACATTTTTTTATAGATTCATTTATAAATGAATTTCTATAGTTGGTATCTTCAAAAAAATATAGAATTCATCTCAGATTAAATTAAATTTGTATTTGATTTAAGTGTAAAATTTAATAAAATATTTTATTTTATAAAAATATCTTTGTGTTATTTTTTAAAAATTTTATAAATATAAAAAATGTAAAAAAAAGAGAGAAAGAGAGATAGAGTAGAGAGAGAAAAAGAAAGAACATAGAGAAGAAAAATAGAAAAAAAATTAAAAAAATGTATTTTAACTAAGAGTATTATTGTAATAATGAAAAAAAAACTTTACAACTTTAAAATTCTTTTGTAAATTTTTATCAAATTTGATAGAATTGAATTAGTAATAATCTATTTCAAAAATTTAATAAAATAAAATTTCAAATAAATATTTATTTATACCAAACATGCAAAATATAGATTTACAAATAAATTGTATAAAAGTATATAAAATTTATTTATGTCAAACACTATATTAACAAAATTGTTGAACTTAATTTGAAGTTCTGGTATCATTGAGTTCTGAGTCTTTTTTAAGTGCAATTGATTTACGTATTAATTCTCATTTAATGACTGAAGAATGAACTAACCTTCTGGTAGGATTTTCTTAATACATGCAATAAACTAATTAATGAGAAAAACTCTAAATTCAAACAAAATTGTTAATTTCTAATCAAAAGCAAAGAAATCAAAAAGAAAAAACTATCATTGTTTTGGAAGTTGTTGCTAGATTAGGTTTATGAAAAACAATTTGGCTCGGTTGAATGTATGCGTGCCCATTAGGAGGAGTGTAATGGTAATCAAATGTCCCATCTTACTTAACAAATTGTCATAAAATGCTTTGACTAATTACAATAGGAAAATTGATTGTTAATCTAACCAGTACAGAAAAAAACAAAAAGCAAAGAGATATTCTCGCGTTTTAACCTTCTTCTAGAAAAGACAATTTCATTTCTCGAATTCTGCATATCCATCATATCCCAATTTGGTTTTATATATATATATATATATATATATATATATATATATATATATATATATATATATATATATGACTGCCATAGTTAACTAAATAAGAAATTAAATAATGGCAACTTTCTAAATACATAGCAAGAGCATGTGTTATTCCATTTTACTTAATCCAAAAGTAATATTAGTAGTAATGGCCAAAATGATACGGGTTCGAGGGTGCTTTGGAAAAGATGTCCCACCGAACGCAATATTAGGTAGGTCCCGCAATTTACATCATCCGTTTCTCTTCCTTCTTCTTCTTCGTCTAAAATAATTTTTTTAGTGTTTTGAGATTAGAAAGAGACAAATCTCTTTATTTATTTTCTTTTTCTTTTTGAGAATTTTTATTTTAGATTTATTATTTTAAATGAGATTTTTATTTTTTTATTTTAATAATTTTAATAATTTGATATTGATTATTTAGTAATATATAATGACATATTATTAAATATTATCTCTTAAATTTATTTTGAAATATTATATGAATTTCATTTCACATTGTACTATAACATCATATTTAGTCGAAATTTCTATAATTAATAAAGAAATAGAGTCGATGAAGAAGATTTATAGTAAACAAAATACTAAATATTGCCAGAATAGTGATGGATTTAGCTTTGGAGTGTTTCCTTAGCTAAATAGCGATAGATTCCCAACGGAATCCCGACAAAATAAAAAAAATTAGCTACAGATTTGAAATCTGTCACTAATTTTACTGGCAAAACTATCGCTAAGGTGGCGCTAATTTAATACTAACAAACTAGCAACGAAAATGTTTGTTGCTAAAGATGAACATTTCTATTGCTAGATTTGTGATGACAAGTTGTTGAGAGATATCGCCGTGAGATGTCGCTAAAGCTAGCGACAGAGAAATTACGTTGACATTACTACCGAAGAACATTTAAAGAGCTAGTGACAAAAATTGTGGCGCTACCTCCTACGGCAACTGTCAAAGAACATTTAAAAAAGCTAGCGACATAAATTTCATCGCTAGCTCCTAGGGCACATTAATTGCCTACCCGCATTACCTCCCCGTTTTTTTTTTTTTTTTTTTCCTTTCTTCTTCTTCTCCTTTTCCTTTCCCCCTCCCTCCCATAGGTCCTCTTCTTCCCATCAGTAGCAGCTCCTCCGCACAACAACATCATTTCCTCCTTATTCGGCCCTGCTTGTCTCCTCCTCTTTGTGATTTTCTGGGTTATGGGTTGCGTTTGGTGTGAGTTTGGTAAGTCCGTGTGAGTTGTTTGCTCTCTCTCTTTCTCTCTCTCTCTCTCTCTAGATTCTTGTAGATTTAAAAGGTATGTATTATTTTTAATTTTTGTGTATAATATTTCATTATTTTTTATTTAGAAAATTTAGTTACTTTTGTATATTATTTTGTTAGTTTTGTGAATTAATTTTAAGAATATTAAATTATGTTTTATAAATTATGAAATTTTGAGAAATGAAATATTGATTTTGAAATTTTAATTATTTTTTCATAATATTATTTAGTTTAGTTAAATAGGCTTTTGTAGTAAATTATGTGAAAATTATAAATAGTAATTTATGTTTAGGGTTATTATGTTTAAATTTGAAATTGTTAACTATGTGAACAATACTTGAAATATTGAAAATATGTAAAATTAGTTAGAAGGTTTTATTTAGTGACATTAGTTAAGTTTTAGAAAAAATTAAGTGAATTTTTAAAATTATTTGAATATTGAAATAGTAAATGATTATAAAATTAGGTGATTAATTAGAAAATTATTGTGGTAATTAAATTTATAATAAATAAAAAAGAAGTATTAATGTTATAATAAATTAGAAAATTAAGAATTAATTATTAAATTTGTAATTAATTAGAAAAGTATGAATTAACGAATAATTATATAATTAATTAGAAAGTTAGGCATTAATTATTATTTTTTTCATAAAGAATTAGAAAGTTAGGATTTGTTAAAAATTTAATCTTAATTGTGAAATTAATTTATAGTATATTATATTATTTGGTAGAATTATTAGGAAATAAGACAATAATTAAGACATTAGAAATTACTATTTATGATATTATTTTAAATTGTATATTAATTAGAAAATCTAAAAATAATTATTAATGATTAATTTGGTAAGTAATTAGAAAATAATGAATCAATTATTAATTTTCTAATTAATTTGTTTGTTTAATTAGCAAATTGTGAATTATTAGGAATTAATTTTTACTATATATATTTGTTTGGTATATTAATTAGGAAATAACAAATTATTTAAGCCATTAGAAAGTAATATTTTGTATATTATTTTAAATAGCATATTAGTTGAAATAATAGAAACTATTTCATAATTAATGTTGATGGAATTAATTAGAAAACTATGAATTAATTATTCATTTTGATAATAATATTTCAATTAATCATGAAAATTAACTTTGTAATCGAGTTTTATAATTATTTAGAAAAATGGCTAACAATTTATAATCAACTAAGACATTATAATTAAATTTTATAATTAATATTGTTGGAATTAACTAATTTACTAAATTATTATTTTACAATTAAATTTTAGAATTAATTAAAACATTAGAAATTAAGTTTTAATTTTATATTATATATTCTTAATTATGGAATGTGATGTTCATTTAATTATTTTTATTTAATATATATTAATTTGTATCAATTTAGAAATTTGATGAAGAACAATGATGAGTTGTCGTATTGAGTTGTGATGAATAGTTGTGTTAAAAGTGTCTTTCCATGCAATTTTTATTTTTTTTTTTTGTATTGGAGGTTATGGATGGACATATATTAGAAATGTTTTTTTTTTCTTGCAAGAACGTCAATTATAGACCTCATATTGAGGTTCGATAGGTTCTAGTTATGCCGAAATTTCATTAGAGTATTAGAACTTTAAAAACTTGTTTAATGAATTACTCACATTAAGTGTAAATAATTCACTAAATTATCTTATAGGATAATTTAAAAATGCATTATCTAAATAAAACCATTACATGAGTATAAATTTTGGTAGTATGATATTGTTTTTTATGTACATATTGAAATATATGCAGATTAATATGATATGAGACTTGTGATAAGTGTCCATCGCATTTGTTTGTACATGTTTTATATCAAACACTTGGAAAATTATAGGGGTATGCTGCCAAAATTTATACAAGTGCATTGGAATGATAGACAATGCATTTGAATGGGTTAGGTTCAGACCTTGAAAATACAACAAATTAAATAAATTCTAGGTACAAATGTCAAATATGATGATGATGATGATAATGATGTTAATTTACATAACGTCTAAGCATACATATATATGTATTTCATAGGACGAGAGGGAGTGATTGATATCATAGGAGTTCATCAAGGCAAGGTATTACATGAAGTACTAACTGAGGTCGACAGGCTAGGCTTTCTTCTTTGTCACCTTATGTGTCATTGTCTGATCAACTTGCTCCATCACCTTTGACTTCACCATATACAACATCACTTTCACATTCTTTGCTTGTCTCACCACCAACTGCATTTGCACCATGGCCTGCTTATGATACTTTTGTTGCATCAATAGCTAATCCTTCATGTTCTCATCAACCTAGGCTACAAGTCATTGGTATGAGGTATGTTGTTCTAATAATCTCATCCTATATACATGTTTATATTAATAAACATATTTGGTTATATATTATGTAACTTTGCATTTTTTTTATAGTTTAATCCTAAAGAATCAGTGTTATAGCCAAATTTTCTTGATTTTTAAAGAGTGTTTAGATCTTAAAGGTTTTGCTTGAAGATGGTGTTAGTATATACCAAAGATTTTCATTGAAAAGAGTTCAAGGTAGAATTAAAATTTTTGAATTAATACAAATTTTATTCATGTGTTCATATTTTATTTATTTATATTACCAAAAGAATTTTAGTGTTTTCTTTGAGATGCCACTATAGGGCCTTATGACTAAGATTGCATGGGAGTATACAACTATTAGACAGTATTCATATACTTTATTTGGTTAGAGATGAAGTGGTAATAGGCCATAATGCTTCTCCCAAGGTATATGAGATATGTGGTAGCAACAAGTGTCTACACTAGAATTTCAAGCTCAATCTACCCAAGCTTTTAGGAATAAACACACAAAGACTACTGGGGTTAGTATTGGTTCATCCTGCCATATAGTCAGATCTAGATCATTCCTTGACCATGTCATGGGTTTAGTTAGTTTATTTACTTTTTTTATTTAATAAAATGTTTGCACTAAAGTAATAAAATTTTTTGTTTTAAGAGAAAGAACTGAAATGTATACCCACAAATTTTGAGATTTTTAAGAAGACACACATTAAGAAGAAAAACAATCAATTTGTTGACCAAAAGTCATAGAACAAGAACTAAGTTACATAAATATCACTTAGCTATTTCTCATTTTGAATAAATTGCAATTATAATAACTTCAATAATATTTCATAATGATTCTTCATATTTATTAAGATGCAATGAAAAATAGTATTTATGCAGCTACTTCACAGCTACCGGATGGCTCTACAGAATCTCAGGCCCTCAACATCATCTAGTTGTACCTGGATGCTATTGAAAGATACAAGAAAAGTAAAGTGTATGGACTTGACTATAAGGCAACATCTAATAGTCCAGCTTCTTTAGCTAGCACTTTCTCAACCACGTCACAAATGGCTCTTGATCTAGATTTGGAGGAGTGCATTAGGAGGCAAGTTTGAGAGGAGCTGCAACATGAATTTCATTAGCGGTTTATTGCCCTTAGTGATCAGATGCAACAAAGCATGCAACAGAAGTTAACTAATATGTCAACTACCACACATAGTCAAAGGCCTCTGGTACCACCATCCCAATAGCACATTCGCTTACAAAGGACGATGATTATTGAAAGGCACGTGATGATAAGGCAAATGATTAAATTTTTTTTCATATTTATGTATTTTATATGTACATTTTATTACAAGCATAATATAATTTATTTTAATTTTTAATAAATTTAATATTTTATATATTGTGTTCCTTTTAATATTAATTTTAATAAAATATAAAAACATAAATATTAAATATAATTAAATGTACAAAATATTAAAAAAATTATAGTGACAGAATGATGATGAAAAACTACAAAATTATTGACATAATAGTGATAGAAATTTTATCATTACAATTTTTTCACTATTTCATTGCTAAGATTAGTTGTAGAATAGCATCAAAATTTTAGTGATAAAAAATTTTGTCTGTAGCCTTTAATGACCATCAGTCCAATGATAGATGTCATAAAGCAAGCTTGGTGACGAAATTTGTCGTGTTAGCAATAAAAAATTATGTTACTAACTCGACAACATAACATGAATACATTTATGACCAACACTTCTTACGAACATTACAAGAGTCCTTTTCTAAACACATATCCTTTGCACATTCATGTTATGGAATAATAGTAGATTATGTGTTTCTAAGACAAAAGCAAATCATAGGGATAGACGAAGAAGCTTAAGGCAAGAGATGTTTTAGAAATGCATATTTTTATTTATTAGGCAGTGTTCATTATCAAGGTTTTCTACCTCTTAAAATATATACTAAACTCTTTATAAAGAGAGCTAATTATAAACATTAAAAAGATAAGATCGAATCTTATTTGAAAGAGAAAGTAATCTTATATGGACAAAAGTAAAGCAAATGCTTTATTGACACACTAGTGCCAAGCGCACTTACACACCTCATCCTTATGAAAACTTTTTATAACTGGATATAACTTATAAGCTTTATACATCTTCACACATAATTATACATAAAAGACAAACACATAGGATGACAACTGTACATCACTTGATGATTGGTTCAAGAGATGGTGACATGTTCATATAGCGATATTTTGAGTCATCACTATTAATGAAATCTTTTTCTGTAAAGTTTGGCTCTTTGTATTTTGTGTAGTAGTCATATAAGGAATCTACTTCTAAAATACTATCTTTGTCAGAGACATCACTTAGGAGGCATGGTTGGGGTAGTGACCCATGTCATGATCTTCTGTCTGCCATTAAGCTTTTGTGATAATCAGAAGGAAGAAATTCCTAAGGAGCATCTTTAAATAATGGATGCCATATTTCTTTTGGAACGACTTTATTCTGCTAGCACATGTATCTATGAAGCTTATAAAATTCATGATGGTGATCAAATACATCATGATTGTAAAGTGAGAATTGATTTTCTCCACAAACCTAGAACATTGGCATGGGCCTAAAACCTGAAATATTATGGTTAACAAAATAGGGATGATGGAAAGTGAGGATAACCCTTTTTCTAAAGGCCAAGTTTGGACCATAATGTTTAAACCTTACACTGCAAAAGGAGATCCATTGATCTAAGGGTTGGAACCATTCATGAAAAGTCACCATATAGGGATTGATCCTATGTCGATCTTTTTATCACTGTGAGATATGAGTAAAAGATGGTAAGGTTGAATTTCTATAAGTATAGTATAAAGATGACAAGATACCATAACAGACAAAGAAGTTCTTCTGGCCATTTTCCAATAGCATCTTATTTTTATAGAGAAGTCCAAAAAAGGTATAGACCTTAAGAAATGGGTAATCTAGATGAAATCTAAGGATCATAAGGTAGGTTAGTCTAAATTGTCTTATAAAAAAAAGACTGGTAGGATAAGATCTATCTTTTGGCTAGTTCAGTACGTTAAAAGTATGTGGTAGGAAATTAGACCTATGGAGGTGCCTTTGTTTTCAGAAAGGGTTGTGGGTTTGAAGAGGATGAGGCTATGAGGAAGAAAGGGATGTTTTTAATTGGATGAATAAGGCAAATGGTTTACGACCTGGATAAAAAGTTTTGGATCAAGTTTGTATCCCCTTTTATATGTTCAACATCAAATTGTACTTACTAAACCATTTTTTCCATCTCAATAACTGTGGATAAGGTAGATTTTTTTTCTTTTAATTCTAGCATTTTTGGGAAGGATTAGCAATCCATGATGATAGTGAAATGATGGCCAATGAGGTGGAATTCAAATTTTGTTATTCCATTTTTGGTAGCTAAGTTTGTTTAAAAAGTGGAATGATAATAGAGCTATAAATCTTTGCATTTTCCATTTGCAAAAGCACTTTTTTTTTTTTGTTCTTTAAGAATGATAACTCCCCAGTAGTGATCACTTACATCTATTTATAAAATTCTTTCCCTGTTAAGGGAATTTATAGAGGTGGCAAATTTTGCAACTTTTTTTTAAAACCTTTACAATTGTCTTTTGTTGGTCTAACCAATAAGGATGATCTTTCTTTAGCATCATCCTGAGTGGATTAGCCTTTTTCGTAACATAGGAAATAAAATATTTGAGATAATTTGCAATTCTAAGAAATTGTTAAATTTGCTGGTGCAAGAATCCTTATTGAGAAATTTCAGTAATTTTACACCAATGTGGGGTCTTGGCTTATATTGTCCATCTTAAAAGATCATTCCAAAAGATTCAATTTTTATTTATGTGTGCATTTTAGTGGAGGAAAGCATGACATTGTAACTCTTTGTAAGATCAGTAACTTGAGAGAATAATTATTGATGAGACAGCTGATTTGGGAAAAAGAGTTGGATATCATTTATGTAGACCAAAGTGATGCGCATGATTGATTCATAAATCCTTATCATTACCTTCTAAAATAGTGATGGAGCAACTTTGAGACCAAATGGCATAACCTTCCATTTGTAATGTTGGTTTGGAATACAAAAGGTTGTTTTGTGATGATCTTCTGATTTAATACCAAGTAACCAAAATCCTTTCTTAAGATCAAACTTTAAAAAATATTGGCCTTGGATAAGTAGGTGAACAAAGATGAGATTTTGGGAGTAAGAACTTTCATCCTTCAAAAAGTGGTTTAAAGGCTGATAATTAATTACCAACCTCTTTTTGCCACAAACTTGTTCAGATCTCTCTTATTGACATACAAACCTTGACAAGCCCAATCTAAATTAGCTTTTTCAATTATACTTTAGGCCAAAAGCTATGAACATTCTTGATAGGCTAAGATTAGGACTTCCAAAGTCATTCTTAGGTGAGTGGCTTTGATTGGGTTGATGTCTTCATTTTGTTTGAAGGGTAAGTGTTGGACTAGGATAATTAATCCTAGGTTTAAAACTCTTTTGATCTTGACAAAGTAGATTGATCATCACTAATATTTCAAATAAGTGTTGATTTTGCAGAATTGAATCATTCCCTCTAGAAGAAATAAAGAAGTTGATGAATTTCGAAGAAGCATGAAAATCGCGACCGCAATCTCCATATTCGCGACCGCGATTCATGTTAAGACATGTTAAAAATCAGACAGGCGAAATCGCAATGTGATTCTCGGCTGCGATCCTTGAAGAAAGAAAGGACATTTTATCACAGACGAATTCGCGGTAGGAATCTCGACTGAGTCGCGACCGCGACTTTCAAAGAAATTCAAGAGGGAAGCAAGTCCACAACCACAGCCTGACAAGTGTCCAATGAGACTGTTGGAAGTCAAAAAT
>CATIWR010344946.1:0-14443 GCA_949677035.1 Omphalea diandra
AATAATTTTATTTGTTCACCTAATTGTAACAGATATATGAAAAAATGAATTAAACAAAAATATAATAGTGTGTAAAAATACTGCTAATACAGAAAAAGAGCACCACTAATACTAACTTGAAATGAAGTGAATCCAAATAAAAAATTATATTTTTGCCTTAATTATAAATTATATTTTTAAAAAATAATTTAAAATAAAATATTTATCTAGTAAAAAATTCTCATGTGAATAGGAGTGTCTATCGATGCATAGACATGAAGAAAATTTGTCTCATCATGAAGATGAAATAAAGGATGAACGATCATTTTTATAATGGCGAAACTAGAGGGACTCCAACCCTACTAGCCGCTGACAAGACATAGAGGTGGGGCTGGACTAAGAGGTTTAGCCCCTATTACGCGAGAGAAAATCTAGGTAGGGAGTGTAAGGAAGAAAAAAACCCCCTTAAATTTTTTTTTTCTCTTACACTCAAAATGACGTCATTTTGAGTGTGGGAAGCCAAATAAACTTGTTACTTACTCAAAATGAGTGTGACAAAAAAAAAATAAAAGAGAAACCTTAAGCAAGTCTCTCACACGTGCCCCTCCCTTCCACCTCCAAAAAAAAATTATTCATTTGGCTTTTGCTTTTTTACTTTATTTTATTTATTTTTTATTTCATTTTTTTAAAAGAATAACAATCAATAATAATAATACAATAATAAAAATTTTCATAATTCAAATCTATATCATATAAAATTAAATTTCTCTATCCATAATTAAATCAACTTCCATAAAATACATAAAATTAACTTAAATTAAATTAATTCTTTTAGATATAAATATAATATCTCACTTAAATAATTAATATAAATATAATATCTCACTCAAATAATTAATGTTAAATTTTATTTAGATCAAATAATAAATCATCTATAACTAATTACTTCTCATGACATAATATATATCTCATAAATAATTTGATTTCTCAAATTTAATAAAAAAATTTCATATAAATAACTTTATTTTCATAATTAAATACTTTAAATTAAATCAATTCACATAATATTTTTAATTAAATCAACTTAGTTAATAACTCAAATTAACTTAAATAACTTAATATCCTTAACATAAATTAATTAAATTTCTTAAACATTTATTTAACATAATTTATTCAAATAGTATAATTAATATTAAAATCGTTTAAATCATATACGCATATTAACTAAATTAATTTCATAAATTCCTTAAATATTTATTTAACATAGTTAATCCACGTAATGTAATTAATATTAAAATCATTTAAACCATATATTTATATTAACTTAAAATAATATTCATATATTTAAATATTTTAATCATTAATAAGTACGTTCTATATATATACTTGTCTTAAAAAGACTAAATATCATTGCATATACATTTAAATTTAATTTCTTAAATATAAAATATTCAATAAACATAACTCTTTAAACTCAATTCATAATGAATAACATAACTTTAATTAAAATAATGATCTTTTTAACATAAAATTATTTATTGTTAAAATATATAATGTATATATAATATCATTAAACACATTAAAATACATTTAATCATCATTAAAATTTCTAATTATTTGCATAAAAATAAAGAAAACATTATTCAAATAACTTTTATTACTAACATTTCTTAAAATTGGATTCCGAACTTATAAAACGTTTTCGCCTCCTTTCAAAATAGATTTTTGCTTTACTCCTCTCCCTCTCCACCCATCTCCTTCTTCTCTTTCTCCCATCCCACCATCGTCGACGACGGTCACCAACAACTTCAAGGAAATGAGCCTCTCAAAAATAATTTCTAATTCTACCATTGAATTTTCACTTCGTCCACTTGTTATTCTTAAGTTAATGTCCTATTCGATTAATATTTTAGACTTTAATGATGAAATAATACAAGATCATATATAATTTTAACGAAATAATACAAGTTTATAGGTAAATTTGACGAAATAGTTTATTCTATATGTTATTATCACTTTGAGATAATTTCAAGAATTTATTTGGTACTTTAGTCTAATATCTAGATAGCAATTGGTGCTAACAACATATGGGCTTTTTTTTTCCAAAAAAATAAAAATTTTAATTATATAAATATGAAAATTCAATACAAATAAATATTATTTATTTAAAATTTAAATTTAATATAATTATTATTACTATTATTACTGTATTTAAATATTCAAAATTACAGAAAACAAATACAAAAATTAATAAAATTAATATAAAAATTAATTTAAAACATATAAAAAATAAACGTGAAATATACAATTTATATATCAATATTAAAAAAAATCAAACACATTCTTAAGTATAATAACACTATTGATGTAACAAAGTTGCTATATTTGTTGGCACTCTATATCATTTAATTGTGATGGTGCAACTATTATACCATGTAGTTTCACCTAATTTTAACTACTATTGATGTAAAGAGTTGTTATATATGTGGACACTCTCATGTCTATCATAATTAGATGGTACAACTATTACATATGGACAAATTTATTTTCTTCGCCTAAATTTAACCATTTTCATAATTTTTTTTAATTTGTTTTAATAAGTCCTCCAACTTAATCTTTTTTTTTTTTTAAACAGAAAGGCAATTAGGCAAATAGATTGACAGGTGCTATTTAGTGTAAATAATGTTGTTGAGTTTAAAATAAATAAATGAAATAAAAAAGCAAAAGAAATAAAATAAAAAATAAAAATAAAAATTCGAAATAACTGATACATAATCATAAATAAAACACTATAAAATCGATGTGATCCCAAAAAATTAATAAAGTTCTAAATATTTTTTATTCTTAGATTTGCATAACTTAAATTTTTTTTTTTTTTTAAGTTCACTACTTAAAAGCCTGATTGGGCATCAGATCAAATGATATTTATTAAAGCAAATAAAATGTCACACAAAAGGTAAAAATAGTAATTATCCTTAAACAGAATTTAAAATAATTTTTAAGCTATAAGTAGTTGACAAGAGTTTGATTCTTTGTTTGGTTGGAGAGAAATAAGGAGAAAAAAAAAAGAAATTAAAATTATTTCTTTTACTTGGTCTGCAAATAAGAGAAAGAAAATAAAAGAAATGAAGAAAAATTATATCAAAAAAATTTATCTCCATTTTGGAGAGAAATAGAGAGTTAAAAAGAGTGAAATATGTTAAATTATTAAAATATCCTTAGTTTATCTTTATATATTATGTATTTTAAAAAATAAAAAAAATAAATTTATACTTAATGAATTTGAATTTCTCTCATCTACAAATAAGAGAATCAAATAAAAGAATAAAAATTAAATTTATTTTCTCTGCATTTTCCTTACACAATTGATGCACCAAAGCAACTTATTTAGTAGTAACCAGTGATGATTTGATTGGTTTGATTGTCATTATGAATAAAGTTTGAGAATAATATACTACTATTCAACATTGTAATCTGTTTAAACACAAATATAAAATTTATTGACCAAAATTGATTAAAAAATGAGAGTTACTTACTGATGTTTGACAAATCAATTAGTACTGAAAAGCAACATAAGCAAAATTAAAGAGACAACTATATTAAAATTGAAATATATAATTTATTCCCAAACTCTCAAATGATTTTTTCATGGAGAGTGATTGTTACTTTCCAATATTAAAAAAAATAACTATTTATACTTGGCTGAAGATTCATATTTATAATTTGAAAAGATTTAGAATCATTACAATTTGGAAGCGAATTTTAGGATTTTTAGAGTTAATAATTTGAACATTTTGTAGTGTACTTAGATTTAAACCTTCAATTTAGGGAAATTTTATGTGGCATCATCATCTTTTTGTTCAGGCATTCCCACGCCTTAACGCCTTAATCAATTTCTTAATAGAAGGATCTTTGTTAGTTCTTTCAGGCTTGTTGATAGTTTTCTGAGACTTCAATTATTTTTTTTCGTAAACCAAATTAATCATTAATTATTAGTTAGTGAGAGAAACAAAAACATCTTGTGTCGACACTTTGTTTTATAACTTTTTCCTATCAATCAGAGGTGATACTATTACATATAATAAATCAACACATCTCCAATTTAACATTGAATTCATTTATCTGTTATTCATTTGAGATTGTTTTTTAAGATAATAATAAAAAAATATAATTTTTAAATATACTGAATTAATAGTAGCCTGTGCTCTTGATATTATTAAAAAGATTTAATTTTGATTGTATTTTTAATACTTTAGTCATATATAAAAAGAAAATTTTGTAAATCAAAACTCAATAAAATAAACATACGATAGAAATTAATCTTTCATGAAATAGAAAAAAGAAATTATTTTATGTTTTATATTAATAAATATTAAACAACAAACTGAAGCTACAGATTCAATGAAATATTAAAAAAAAATTGTTTAACATAGAAAATTTTAAATAAAAAGTTAAACAAAATTGCCTACATTATTTAATGCATAGAGTCAAGAAATCTTTTTTTTATTATTAAGTGCAGGATTTTTTTTTTAATTCATTACTTATGTTAAATTTTGGTTCAACTTTATCCTAAAGAGACTGACTAACACGTGCCTTTTATATATTGCATTCTTTTCAGTTTATTTTTATTATAATGATATACAACATAATTTGAAATATAATTGATAAAATAAATTTAAATGACATTATCATTATATTTTAAATTATAATAATATTTTTATTTAATATCTAAATCTCTATTTTATTTTTTAAAAAATTTTGCTTTTTATTTGGTAATCTTTCATATAATTTTTTATTTTTATTTTTTTATCACATATTTTGTCTTTTACTTTCCTTTAAAGATTTTAAGTTTAAATTAATAAATATAATTAAAAATTAATTAATCTATAAATTATAATTGATTAGGCTATTATACTAGAAATTGATCTAATGATGTATTCAATCAAGATTTACATTTTTTATAAAAATAATTAAAATATTTATTTTCAATTATATTAATCGGTTTTAACTAAATTAAATTAGTAAAACCATTTAAACACATTAAATCAAAAGAGAAAAAAAATACTTGCAATTTGAAGTTTGTTGTAGATTTGTATTATTGAAATTTAATGAAAAAATTGTAGGAGTGAAAAGTATGAGACCGAGAAAAGAAAAAATAAAAAGAATAAAAGACAAAATAGGGATTTGGATATTCACTAAATTTTTTCTTACAGTTGAAAGACATAACAAAAATATTGTTTAGGTTTATTTTGTCAATTATATTTTAAATCATGTCACATATCATCATAATAAAAAAAAAAAGTAAAGATTTGAGTATTCAGTAAAATTTTCCTTGCAATTGAAGAATATAATAATAATGTCATGTAAATTTATTTTGTCAATTATATTTTAAATCATATTGCATGTCACTATAATGTCATGTAAATTTATTTTGTCAATTATATTTTAAATCATATTGCATGTCACTGTAGCCACTATAATAAAAAGAAGATAAAAGAAAAGTAATATAAAAAAAATGTATATTTAACACTCATCTTTTTAAAGATGTTAAAAATTTTTGGAAAAATATTTTATTGGACTTAAATGTTCTTATATTTCGATTCAAATTTATACGTAATCATAATTAATTATCACTGTTAAATTAATTGTGGCTTAGTCCTTAATGCTTCTATATGTTAACTCAAATTCATAATTGCCACAGCTAAATTAGTGGTGGCCACCGTCTATTAATTAAAAAAGTTTTTATTTAGTCTCGAATGTCCCTTGGATGTCTCTATATATTAATTTAAATTCATATATAAGTTTGACTAATTGTAACAATTAAATTAGTTGTGCCCATAGACTATTAACTATATAAGATTTTTTTTTAGTCTTAAATGTCCCTACGCTTTAATTTAAGTTCATATGTAACTATAACTAACTACTTGCTATAGCTAAATTAGTTGTCCTATTAATTAAAAAAAATATTAATTGGGGTTATATACTCCTATATATTAATTCGAATTCATGTGTAACTATAACTAATCCTCACAGTTAAATTAGTAGTGGCCATAAACTATTAACTAAAAAAAAAAAAAGATTCTATTAATGTGGTCACAAACTATTAACTAAAAAAGATTCTATTAATCTGAAATGTCCCTATATATTAATTTAAATTTAGATTCACGTGTAACTATAAGTAATTGCCACATCTAAATTAGTTGTGATCATAGCCAATTAACTAAAAAAGATTTTATTAGTTTTAAATACCCCTATATATTAATTCAAAATTGTGTGTAATTATAAGGCCTATATTATTTGTGCACATGATATATCAGATACATAATAATTTAATTACTTGTTTGTTAAATGATAAATCTTATAGTTGATGTTATCTATCTTTCTTTGATTATATCTCTTAGTTAAGTGAGAAAGCCAATTGGGTCGGCATAAACAGTCATAAATCCCCTTTGTTATATATTAGTTTTAGTGAATTGACAGTGATAATTAGATATGTTTACAAACATTGCCTCAAGCCGTGCAATGATGTTAAATCCCAAAAGAAACTTAGCAAAACGAGACCCAATAGTGCTCCATGGGCCTAGCCCAAGCCCTGGATGGAAGCAAATTCATTATTAACCTGCCCTGGATGGACATAAATAAATAAACCGCGCAATTTTCACAGAGCAGAATGACTTTGGCGCCAAAATTGTGCCCCACTATAAAAACAATCCCTCCATTGCCTCCTTCTTCCCGATCTATTTCTCTCTGTTTCTTCTTTTGAAACGGAGAATTCTTTCATTCTTTCAAAAACCATTTCTTTTCTTTTAGTATTTATCCAATGCAAAACATGGATATTGTTCCCGCACAAGAAGAGTCCTCCATCAAGATTGGACCAGTAATGGGGTCCGACATGCCACCCCATTCAGATTTCAAGGTTGAATCCGGCAACGAAACAGATACCAAAGAAACCGCCACCGCGGTCAAGCGTGCGGTCACCTCCACTGGAGTCCGTGTTTCCATCCAAATGAAGCAAGAAGAAGAGTCCCAGGAACCAGAAGAGCCCACCTCCAAACCGGTGATACAGGTCAAACAGGAACCGGATCTTGGGTTTGAGTGCTTGAAAGAAGATAACACCAAAACCGGCAACTCAAGAATGTCATTTGATGAGTTTCTGCAGGCAACCAATACTAAGGTCTTGTCTGTGGCGGAAATCAAAAGAGAAGAGCCTCAAGAATCGGCGATCATAGTAAAGAAGGAGCCTAAAGAATCAGAAGTGAAAGTCGAGGCTGATGTCAGCGAAAGAGAAGAAGTAAACTCATATACTCTCAATCAGCCACATGTATTTCCTAGTTCAAATAGCAGAGTAAATTACGAGCCTGAGTTATTAGTTAAAGAGAAGCCAAGATTGCCCCCGCACGATCCGTTTCGCGGGCAACAAAAGCCTGTGAATTTGAAGAGAGAAAAGGTTGAGGATAGGGTTAGTGGTGTTAGTGTAGAGGATGGGGATTTCCCTGTAGAGGCAGATTGGTACTTGGTAGGTAGGTCTATGGTTACTGGCCTTTCGACTTCCAAAGGTAGAAAATTGGTCGACAATGAAATAGTCCATTTTGGTTTTCCAAATCCCAATTCGAGGTATAATTCACAGTGGATTCTTCGCTTCTCTACTAAAAGATCAGGGGAGGTTAGGTCCAATCTATTATTGATTGAGTTCTGTTTCTTTCTTAAAATCTTGTTTTGATGATGTATATAATATGTTGTCGACTACTATGTTTTTTAGGTTGGTCGGCTTCCGATGGAGTGGGCAAAATGTGTTGTTCCTCTTGTGAATTCTGGTAAGGTGAAAGTTCTTGGACGGTGTGTAGCTGCACCACCATCACTTTACGTTATGCAAGAGATAATGCTGTATGTAAGGTAAAGTTCTGGTTCTGACATTGTATTGTATATGTTCGCAAATTATACTTGTGCTGTGGGTTAGTTAGTTAATTTTTATTTGCATGTCTATTTGATAGCTTTTATATCCACAACTCAATTTTCACTGAGCTGGATAAGTCGACTTGGAGGCTAGAATCTCCTTCAAATATTGACTCTACTGTTTATCCTCTCCTTACGCTGTTCAAATTGTTGAAAATTAAGCCATATCAGAAGGTGCTTTGCTCTATCTTTTTTTATGTTAATATATATGTAGGCTTAGCGATCATTACTTATTTAAATTAATTTGATATGTTTCTCAATCAGGCAGAATTCACCCCTGAGGAGCTTGATTCTCGAAAGCGTTCGCTGAATCTTGCAGTATGTAACTTATGCCACTGCGCCGTGCATTTTTGTCTTACCAATGTTACTCTTAATACATCAAGATATACCTGGCTGTTGATGAACAATTCATTCTCCATTTTTGAAAATTTGCTAATTTCATTCGTCATTTTCAATTGAGTTATTATCGAAATAATATCCATTAACACCAGTGACAAATATGTTTCAATCCTAGAACTGATTAATCACCTTCATATATTTCTTTTATGTTTTTATGCTAAGGAAAACATGTAGATGGTGGTTCAATCTCACTCTAATGATAGGATTATCTTCTTGCATGAAATATTACAGTGCTATCGTTACTAGCATGTGAGCAAATTCATGCTGATAATCTTGTAATTTGTACTTGGAAGTTGGAAACAAAATTTTAAGTGTTACTGGTCAAAACAGGGAGATCAGGATGAAGCTGCAGCAATGTTAACTATAGGAAAGAGGAGAAAGGGTTGCCAACAGTATCCTGAACAGAACAAAGATGAACAAGCCATTTCAGAGTCATCTCTGAATATGCTTGTTGGTGCTGCAGATACATACGACTTGGAGGTACAACACTTCAAATGAAATCTTTTGGACATTGTTGTTGAACTCGTCGATATTGACTCTTTTGAATTTTTTTTTTATTTTTTTTGTCATTATTATTGGAATAGGAGATGGAGGCCCCAAGCACGCTAATGTGTGATCTAAGGTCTTATCAGAAACAGGCCCTTTTTTGGATGTCAGAATCTGAGAAGGGAATTGATGTTGAAAAAGCAGCAGAAACCCTTCATCCATGTTGGGCAGCATATCGTATATGTGATGAGTATGTAACTTCTAGTAAAACAAAAATATATAGACTTGTTCCGTTGCAAGTTACGTTTTAGTAGTGTAAATCAATATTATGATATTTAACCAAGCATAATTTGAAGCAGGAGGGCTTCCTCAATTTTTTTAAATGTCTTCTCTGGGGAGGCAACCACACAATTTCCAACTGCAACACAGATGGCAAGAGGAGGAGTGGGTTTCTGTATTCCCTAATTCAATGCTGATCTGTTGTATAATTTGTTCAGAAACTAGAGTTATCTGTATTACCTAATTCAATGCTGATCTATTGTACAATTTGTTCAGAAACTGGAGTTATTTATTTTCTTTAGCGTGTGTTTTCTGCCTAGGGACAGGCGAGTGAGGATGTTGTGAGTTGCCATCTGACATGATAAGTTATGTTTCAGATTCTCGCTGATGCAATGGGTCTTGGTAAAACTGTGATGACAATTGCTCTAATACTTGCAAGACCTGGCAAGGGAAGCTCAGACAGTCAAGAAGGCAAAAGTAATAAAGAGTACACCTCACCAAAAGCAAAGGGTGGTACTCTTATTGTTTGTCCCATGGCTTTGCTAGGTCAATGGAAGGTGAATCTCTCTTCTGTTCTAATGTGAAGAAAGTGAATAATGTGCAGAATTCTTCCATTAACAAACTATGTTATCTTACATTGAGTTGCCTTTGGAAAAATGCTTATGATGCTTCAGTTAACTATTATATTTTAAACTTTTTTGCCATTCTAACAATCTCAGGATGAGCTTGAAACCCATTCAGAATCAGAGTCTATTTCCATATTTGTCCACTATGGTGGTGACAGAACAAGGGATTCCCGGGTTATCTCTGGATATGATGCGGTCTTGACAACATATGGTGTCCTTACAGCAGCATATAAATCTGTAAGATCATATGATCTTTCATTGCCCTATCAATTTCATTTACTCCATTATTTCTTTATTTTCTTTTATCTTGTCAACTTGTACTTTTACTTCCCAGTTTTTAACTTCTGTTTTTCAGATACAATTGAATTTTGTGCTATCTGATGTAGGATTTGGAGAATAGCATTTTTCATAAGGTAGACTGGTACAGGGTGGTGTTAGATGAAGCTCATACCATTAAATCCTGGAAAACAATCGGTGCTCAAGCTGCTTTCAAGCTATCCGCACACTGCCGGTGGTGCCTTACAGGGACACCTCTTCAGGTCTGCTTGTTTACATTTATGGTGTGTTTTTCTGTAATTGCTCAGGCATACAAGATCCCTGAAACTTTATCATCTCCTGTAGCTATTTCACGTACGTTTCTAGTATTTCTTTTTCAAAAACTTATTGTTGCTTTGCGTTTTAGAAAAGTAAGGAATTAGATGCCTATCAGCATGTAATATATTGTTAAATTGGTTATGGAATTTTGTTTTTTAATTGTTGTAGAATAACTTGGAAGACCTCTACAGCCTTCTATGCTTCTTGCATGTTGAACCTTGGTGCAACTGGGCATGGTATGATTGTTCATCACCTCTTTGATTATTCTTTGGCGATAAAAGCAGTAGTTTTAACATGAGAGCTTACTTTTCTACAGGTGGAACAAATTGATTCAGAGGCCATATGAGAATGGCGATCCAAGAGGGCTGAAATTGATCAAGGCTATTTTGAGGCCGCTAATGTTGAGAAGAACCAAAGAAACTAAGGACAGAAAAGGAAGGTAATATTCTTGGTTCTTTTATCTTATTTTTGAAGGAAAATCCTTTGTCAGCATTTTGATGTTTGGTGCGCTATTTCAGGCCCATTCTGGTTCTTCCTCCAACTGATATTCAAATCATTGAGTGTGAACATTCAGAAGCTGAACATGATTTTTACGATGCCCTTTTCAAAAGATCAAAGGTCCCTAATGGTTTGATTACAAGTTCTTTTACTATCAGTGATCTTAATTGCCTTGACTACAAAGACATCCAATTACGAGAGGGCTCTATCAATATGCAGCTTATGAATGCTTATGCAACATAAACAGGTCCAGTTTGATCAGTTTGTGGCGCAAGGGAAGGTTCTTCATAACTATGCATCCATCCTTGAGCTATTACTTCGATTGAGGCAGTGTTGCAACCACCCATTTCTTGTTTTGAGGTAGACGTATAGTTTCGGATATCTTTAACTTAAATGAATTCCCCTTCAGTTTGCATTTCTTTGTTTCTGATTGGTCATAAAATGTACAGTCGAGCTGATTCACAGCAATACACAGACTTGAACAAGCTTGCAAGAAGGTTCCTGGAAACAAATGCTGATTCTGCCGCTCCAGGACATACAGTCCCCAGCCGAGCGTATGTTGAAGAGGTTGTTGAGGGCATCCGGCTAGGTGAAAATACTGAGTGTCCCATCTGTATGGAGTATGCAGATGATTCAGTGCTCACTCCATGTGCACATAGGATGTGTAGGGAATGTATCCTCTCAAGCTGGCGAACACAAGTGACTGGTCTGTGCCCAATCTGTCGAACTCTGCTGAAGAAAACCGACCTCATAACATGCCCAACAGAAAATAAATTCCGTGTTGATGTTGAAAAGAATTGGAAAGAGTCTTCAAAGGTTTCAAAGCTCCTGGAATGCTTGGAACGAATTCTCAGGTCAGGTTCTGGTGAGAAGAGCATTGTTTTCAGTCAGTGGACTTCATTTTTGGATCTCTTAGAGATTCCACTGAGGAGGAGAGGAATTGGATTCTTAAGGTTTGATGGAAAGTTAGTACAGAAGCAAAGGGAGAGGGTCTTGAAGGAGTTCAATGAAACTAAAGAAAGAACAGTAAGAAAATTTCAACTGCTTGAGCTTTTAAGCCTCTGTTCCATGATTAAGTAGTCTTCTTGATGACTTATTTCTTTACCATGTAATCAGGTATTGTTGATGTCTCTGAAAGCTGGTGGTGTTGGCCTGAATCTAACTGCAGCCTCCAATGTCTTCTTAATGGTAACATTTTCTCATTTCATTTTCCACTTGGAAAGGAGAAAGAACACTTCCTTCTGTTTTTAATGTTAGAATTTGGCATTCAATATTGTAGGATCCATGGTGGAATCCTGCTGTAGAAGAGCAAGCAATAATGCGAATTCATCGCATAGGACAAAAACGAATAGTTATGGTTAGAAGATTCATCGTTAAGGTTAGAGACTATTCTTCTACCAGTCAACTTCCAGAATTAATTCAAAATCTTCTGTCAACTTCGAGAATTAATTCAAAAATTTCCAGGCTTGTATGCTGAATGTGTCAAATTTTGACGAGAAACTTGTGATTTGGGTTCTAAAAGGGTTCCTATTGATTAAAAACATGCCGGATTGTATCAGATTCCTTGTCCATAGTTATTTTTGACGCCTAAGGAAAATGTCAGATGTCTATAAAATATCATGAACATACAGAAACAGTATTATCACTGGGACCCCAATTGAAAATTAGATTAAGCCTGACTATTGAATAACAGTGTTAGACTAAGCCAAATATTTGTCAAGACTGTTAAAGATTTTATTTTATTTTTTACCAATTTTGGTTAAAATGACAGGACACAGTGGAGGAACGAATGCAACAAGTTCAAGCAAGGAAGCAGCGGATGATCGCTGGTGCTCTCACTGATGAGGAAGTCCGGTCAGCTAGGATAGAAGAACTAAAAATGCTGTTCAGATAAATTATTGCCATTACATGATTTATCCTTAATATTGAGTTGAAGCTCTTTAGGGTTGAAGAGAAATGTTGCTAGAGAAAAACACATGTTATAGTGGGGCTCTTGGTATAGACCTAAGAAAGAGGGCCAATTTTGTAAATCCGAGGCATTCTCTCAAGAAATGTTATTCTCTGCCTTGCCGAATCTAACAACAGTGCAAACTTGACTAGGAATAGCTACTGGAACACTGGGTGGCTGCAAAATGCCACTCATGATGATACTTTTAGTCATTAAAGAAAGAAAACATCGCCACAAAGTCCGATAGGGATGGGAACAAATATGAGCCAAGCAAATAAGGACTGGAAATGGACCACGTAGACATGATGCTAGTTATTGGATTTTACGCTATTATAAGGTGATAAGATTAGATGAAGCAAATAACTTGTGGATCAAAATCTGGAGGCATGTAAAAGTAATTGAAAAGCTTCCGCAGTTTTATAAGTCGGTTGGGTTGGGAGGTCAGTTGGTGCAGCAGTTTTGAGATTGGAGCGTCAAAATGCCAACTCAGACTCTGACAACGACAATACAGACAACCCATTCTCTGTTCGGAGGAGCGTATGCAAAATTTAGACCGGATTGAAAAATCCAATTCAGTTAGTTCAGTTATTTAATAAATTTAATTCTATTTGATTATCATTTTAAAAAATTAAAATTATTAGTAAATTAAATTATATCAAATTCAATTTAAAATATATAATTTAATTTAATTGAATTACATTAAAATTTTATAAATTTGATTCTTTTTATATATTTATAAAATTTAGTTTAATTAATTTTATTTTTTTAATTTAATTTAATTTATAAAATACAAATTTAATTTAACTGATTTTAATAAAAAATCAAACTCGTGAATTTGCTCACCCTCACATGTGGTGGGGCTCTCTCTCTCATTTGCTTAGCCATATAACCTGATATTCTTGTTTTATAAAAAAAATAAAAAATATTTTTTTATTTAATTAAAGTAGTAATAAAACAAATAAAGGCTAAATCTTAACTATTTTATGCCACTGTGCTAAGCAAGTGAATTTCTTATTTATATTATTGATTGAAAACAAATTGCAATATATCACAAAGAAATACTTCGTTCTTAGTTGTGAAAATGTGGGAGATGTCACAATCCAACTAAAATCATTTAATTATTTATTTGACCATCATAATTTTATAATAACTGCATATAACATAATAAACTCTTCTATTTTTTTCTTAAAAAAATTAGGAGAATTGCAAACTTAAACTTCAGTTGCTATTTTTTTTTAATTGTTAAAAGCCTTCAATTACATAATAAAATGAAAGAAAAGTTGCTCAATTTTGACTTATTTAGCTCAATCTTTGAGACCATCATGAAGATATACAAATATTTTTAAATGTATTCTTTGATAAATAATTTTTTTTTAAAAAAAATTGATCTTAATTTATACATAAAAAATAATTTCAGAAAAAATGAAAAGAATAATTAATTTTGATTGAATATCAAGAGTGGGACAATTTGGTTAGTCACAACTTAACTCTTTGATTGGTTAGAGAGAAGTGAGAAGAAAATAAAGAAAAAAAAATTATTTTCTTTATTTGTTTATAAATAATGAAAAGAAAAGAAAAGAAATTAAGAGAATTTCAAAGAAATTAGATTAATAAAAATTTCTCTCTATTTTAAAGAAAATTAGAGAGAAATGTGAAGTTAAAAGTATGATATATTAAATTT
>CATIWR010344975.1:0-29575 GCA_949677035.1 Omphalea diandra
TTGCAGAAACACGACGATGACACTTGCACCATTACATTTGGGACACTTGAACATATATGTAATGTTTGTATGATTGCATGGAAAATTATCTTATGTTGTGTGCATGTTATAGTATAATAAATAATGGTATTTTAGAGCTTATTTAAAAGTATAAAAAGCTTATATGGATTAGGAGATGGATGAAGGTGCCTAAGGAGTGAATAAGAGGGATTAAAAGTGGAAAAGTGAACTTCCAACCAATAGAAATGAAACACCATGATTTTGTCTTGTTTTAATAGGCTTACAAGTGCAATTTTTAACCCTTTAGGATCATAATTGAGGGATTAGACATGAGGTGCAGCAGAAGAAAGAGAGAGCTAAGGAAGAAAGAAAGAAAGGAAGAAGAAGAAGAATGAGAGGAAGAAAAGTGAGCTGCCTAGGAAAGAATTATAAGGTTTTATAATTCTGGGACATTTGGTAAGTTAATTTATCTTCTTTTAAAATGAAATTAACCCCTCATGACATGTTAATCATGCATGGTTATTGAGAATTATGGAGTATATGAGATAGTACTCTTGGATGGAAGTTGAAATTCAAGAGAACAAGAGCTAATTGTGTTGATTTTACTGTTAGAGCTGAATTTTATACCCACGATTTCATAACCCTAAAAGAGGAATTAGAGAAAGTGCAAAATATGAAAGTTGTAGCTTGATGTCTCATATAAATTCATATGAAGCAATTTTTCTTGTTTTGGTGTATGTGAGGAGATATGGCTCTTTCATTAGGGTTGGTTCACAACCAATCGAAATGACCTCAATCTTTCTATTTTCTTATATGTTGATGGCCTTATGTTCTGATTTTGACAAAGTGCAAAACATAAAATTTGCAGCTTTATTTCCCCTATAAATACCTTCAAATCAGTTTTGATTGATTTGCTATGTGGAAAGAGATATGGCTCATTGATTAGGACTGATCCTGTGCCTAGATGAAATCTCACTTTTCTTTTAATTATGTTTTCCAAGATTTTGATAGCCATAGATTCAAAATTTGATGATGGTCCAAAATTAAAAGTTTTATATTTATTCTGATATACATGCATGTGAAATATATTTGCCAAATCCAGCATGGTTGTTGAGATATTATCCCTTCATCATGACTGTTTGTCAACATGTTACAAACCTGCTCAGCCTGAGATTTGGTTCTTTGTTTAGGTGATTTTATAGACTAAATTAAGCAATGAGTAAAACATGAAAAATGTTCCTTTATATGTTAGGTAATTGTTGGTTGATTATTATTTCAAATGAATTTGTACAATTTGAGATACACTCAAGAATGTAAGACCTACTGAGACTGAGATGACATTGCAACATGGCATAATTCAAAAATTCACCACATTTTTTGTGTGTCTGATATTGGCTTGAAATTTGAATATGTTGTATGATTATGTGTCTAGTTTTTTTGAAAAAAAAAGAATCAAGTAATTTGGATGAGTATATCTAGAGTTATTACTGTTAGAGTATAGTAAGCTCAGGCTGCCATATAAGGAAAATATGCATAAACACTAGGTCTACTTGCATGAATCATGCCATAGTTGCATAACAAGATGAAAATCTTACTTTTTCATCATGGATTGACTTGGTGTATTGAAATAGGTCATTGACGTATTGAAGATAATAGTGGGAATAAGCCGTGACTGTCCACGGCTTAATAAGCTTGAAGGAGGAGATAAGTAAATAGCTAATGGTACTATACGTGTGATTGGCTAAATGCCATGAACATATACTCAATGGAATGAAATGTTCTTTAATGTGATGACATTAAGGAATACATTGATGAAAAAATTGTTATACTATTGATTTATTTATTTTCATGAAACGTTGATAAATTATGACTTGGGAATGAGAGTATGTGGTGATATAAGCTGCCAAAGTTATGGGTGTTGTTATTAGGCATTATATTGCTGAAATTTTGGTGGATTTATAGTTGTTTGTTGAAAGAATAATACTTGATGTTGTTGGCAAGCAACAATATTCATAGCCTGTATGACAATAACATTCGATAGCCTGTGTGGCAATGATATCTATAGCTTGTGTAGCAATAAAATATAACAGTCTGTGTGGCAATAACATTCGATAGCCTATGTGGCAATGATAACTATAGCCTATGTGGTAATAAAATATAACAGTTTGTGTGGGAATAACATTCGATAGCTTGTGTGGCAATAAAATATAATATCTTGTATGGCAATAACATTTGATAGCCTGTGTGGCAATGATATCTATAGCCTGTGTGGCAATAACATTCGATAACCTGTGTAGTAATGATATCTATAACATGTGTGACAATAAAATATAATAGTCTGTGTGACAATAACATTTGATAGCCTGTGTGGCAATGATATCTATAGCCTGTGTGGCAATAATATTTACAGCTTATATGACAATAAAAAATGAAAGCCTTTGTGGCAGTGATATTGATAGCTTATGTGGCATTTAAGATTAAAAGCTCTTTATTTCATGCATGGATATGATGATGAGTTATTAGTATTTAAATATTTGTTATGTTATTTGTGATTGAAGTATCATTATGCATTTACTTACTGCGTATGCAAGCTCACTCTTCTGCATTAAATTTTATTTTAGGAAGAGTAGACTAAAGATTGTGCCCAGTTACATTTCGAAGTTGTTGTATAGCAGTCTAATAGAGGTTAGACTAGTATGCAGTCTATTAGTATTTTTAGCTTATTTAGCCATGTATGCTTTGTTGTAAACAGTTACTATGTTGTGAATAAGAGACATAGTGTAAAAAAATAATCATTGAAATTAGGTCTTTAATGACAATAGATAGACTGAGAGTATTTTAATGATTAGTAAATGGGATGTCACATAGTGGAACACCAATTGCTGAGAATTGGGGAGTGGATGTAGGGTCAATTATACCAAAATCACTATAAATCTTGTGTCTACTTTCTACTTACTTGTTTCCCTATCTTCTTGTTTTAATTTTTATACACCAATTCAACCCCCCCTTCTTGGTGCCTAGGGCCAACAAGTGGTATCAAAGCTTAAACACTCAAACAAACCTTTATTGGTGAGTAAAAGATCATAGCATAAGAGGGAATCCATTCACACATTAAACCTTACTTTGATGGTTCCGACTATACTCATTGGAAGTATAGAATGGAAATCTACCTTGACACAGATGTGGTGGACCTTTGGGATATGTTGTCAAAGAATGGAAGCCACCCGCTAAAGTAGTGGATGGAATTGAAGAACTTATCCCAATAGAAGAATGGGTTGAAGCTCACCGGAGATCAAATGGCAAAAACAAGAGAGTAATGATCATTCTTCTAAGCTCTCTCTCTAGAGAAGAAATTGAAAGAGTGCAACATTTTTAAAATGCACATGCCATTTGGAAGACTCTGGAGAACTATCATGAAGGCATAACTCTAGTAAAATCAAGTCGTTTGGAGATGTATGTCACCAAATGGGAACTCTTCATGATGAAGAACAATGAGAGCATCACAGAAATGATGAATATGCTCTTGTCCATTGTTACCAACATGAAGAAATTTGGAAGAGCTCTTACTATCTATGAGGTAAACACAAAGATCCTTAAAACTCTTCCTCTAGATAAATTTGGTGCTAGAGTTTGCAGCATAAAAAAGTCCAATCTAGAGATTGGAAAGGTTCCAACCGACGTGTTGATAGGCCAACTCTTGACTCATGAGTTGGCCTTGTAAAAGGATGAACAAATGAAGAAGTTAAGAGGCCAAGGAGATAAACAAGAAAAGGAAAGAAGAACTCTGGCTTTTAAGTCTTCAACAAAGGAGAAAGAGGTAGAAATCACATTTAGTGATGAAGAAAGTGACAAGGAAGAAAAGGAGCTAACAATGCTTTCTAGAAGGACAAAGGAGTTGATCAAGAGAAGAAAAGAAAGAAAAGGCTTCAAGAAGACAACTCTTAGTCCAAGAGAGAAATCCAACGATGTCACTTGCTATGAATGTGGCAAGTAAGGCCACATTAAGTATGAGTGTCCCAAATTAAAGAAGAAGAAGAGATGGGACAAGGAGAAGAAGAAGAATTTTTCAGCCACTTAGGATGAAAGCTCAAGTGAAGAAGAGGAAGAAGGAGAGGTTGCCAACATTTGTTTCATGGCACAAGAAGATACTACAAATGAGGTAAGTACTTCCTCTCATTCTCATTCTGATTTTGAAATTGATGAGATAGATGAAGAGCTTTTAGAGGCTCTAACCATGGGATGTGACAAATACAAGTCGCAAATGAAATCTTATAAAAGAAATGTCAAAAGCTAGAGGATGATTATAAATCCCTCAATAACATTGTAATAGAATTGACATCATCTAATGATGAGCTAAAAAATCAATGGATAGTCTTTCTTTTTCATCTTCTTCTATAGCTTCACTTAGAAAGGAGAATGACACTTTAAAAGGAGAAGTCATTAAGCTCAGAATCTCTATCTCCAAGTTCCATAAAGGAAAAGAAGCCTTGGACACATTGATTGTGTCACAAAGACAACCACTAGTTAGACATGGTCTAGGCTTCAATGGAGCTTCTTCATCATCTCATACCACATTTGTTAGATCTTAAGAACCTCACACATCAAGCATTGAGGTAATTGGGAAGAAAAATGCTCTTAGTACTAGGCCTCATAAGCCTAAGGGCAAAAGAAAGGCTCTCCCAAGCTCTAGAGCCAAGACTCAAAGAGCTAACCATGCCTACATTTACAATAAAAAGTATGGTAACTCTCATAAGAAATTCTCTACTCCCGCTCATCGTACATGCACATGCATGCATTCACATGACCAAGGTATAAGAAGACGTCCTACTCATACTAAATTTGTGCATAGGAGAAAGACTCCTAAGTCTAAACTCCAATGCCATTATTGCATAAGATTTGGACACATAACTATTCATTGCTACATTATGAAGGCTCACCTCAAACTAGAAGAGCCTTCATCTTGTAACCCACAAAGCCCCAAGTATGCTTGGGTACCTAAGAAAACATAACTCACTTTTGTTGTGTAGGGGAGTGTGCCAGCCACCAAATCAAGCTATTAGATGTAGATAGTGGACGTTCCAAGCATATGACTGGAAATAGAAACCTATGCACGATATTGAAAGAAAAATAAGGTGGAAATGTCACATTTGGTAACATTGCCAAGGGTAAGGTAATTGGCATTAAAACCATTGGTAAGAATGAATGTTCTTTAATTGATAATGTCTTACTAGTTAATAGCTTACAACATAATTTGTTAAGTGTAAGTTAATTGTGTGACAAAAGTAATAAAGTCACCTTTGATCATGGGGAATGCCGAGTCACCACTTTAGTGGATGTTGAGGTTATTTTCAAGGGTGAAAGGAAAGGCAATACCTACTCAATTGACTTAGACAATTTGGCTAACCAATCTTTTAAGTGTCGTATGTCTTTGAGCAATGAAGTTGGGTTGTGGCATAGAAAGCTTAGACATGCAAGCATGGATCTTCTTTAAAGCCTATCCAAAGGAAAGTTAATGAAAGGCCTTCCCAAGCTAAACTTCTCCCAAGACAAGACATATGGCCCATGCCAAATGGAAAAGTAACACCATGCCTCTCACAAAACCAAAAATGTTGTAAGGTTATCTAGACCCTTCAATTTGTCCATATGGACTTGATAGGACCTGCTATAAGTGATAGCTTAGGTGGAAAGCATTATGCACTAGTCCTTATAGATGATTACTCTAGGTTCACTTGAGTATCTTTTTATAGCTCATAAGAATGATTCATTTGATGCTTTCAAAAGTTTTGCAAAAAGAGTTCAAAATGAAAAAGGTTACTTCATATCTTCTATTAGAAGTAACCATGGAAAGGAATTTCAAAATGAGTCATTTGAAAATTATTGTTTGGAGAATGAAGTTTTTCATAAATTTTCAACTCCTAGAACACCACAACAAAATGGTGTTGTAGAAAGAAAAAACAAAACATTGGTAGAAATGGCTAGAACAATGCTCAATGAGTATTTCTTATCAGATTACTTTTGGGCTGAAGCCATTAATACCTCATGTCATATTGCAAATAGAGTTTTAAAAAGACCCATTCTCAATAAAACTTCTTATGAGCTTTGGAATGGTAGAAAATCCAAGATTTCATACCTAAGAGTATTTGGATGTAAGTGCTATATTTTGAACACTAAGGATAATCTTGGAAAATTTGATTCTAAAACCAATAAAGGTATCTTCTTGGGATATTCCACCTCTAGTAAAACATATAGAGTCTTTAAAAAAAGAACAATGGTAGTTGAAAAATCTATGAATGTTGTTTTTGATGAGTCTAGTAAGCTTGATCTTAGGAAAGATATTTTTGTTCATGATCTTGTAGGTGATCCTAAAAAGCAGGAATTAGAAGACACTAAAAGAAGAGATGATAAAGACAAAGAAGAAGACGAATCATCAAGAGTAGATAAAGACCAACAACTTCAACAAGAAAATGAGCGAAGACAATAACTACATAAGGATTGGAGATTCTCCAAGCATCATCACAGTAACTTAATCATTGGTGATACTTCTAAGGGTGTAAGTATTAGATCTCAACTTAATCCTTTAGATATTAATCTTGCATTTATTTCTCAACTTGAGCCAAAATCAATTGATAAGGCTCTTGATGATGAAAGTTGGGTGTTTGCTATGCAAGAAGAACTTAACCAATTTGAGAGAAACAAGGTATGGGAACTTGTCCTAAGGCCTAAAAAACACTCAATTATAGGTTGTAAGTAGGTGTTTAGGAACAAGTTAGATGAGCAAGGTTTCATCACTAGAAATAAAGCTAGATTGGTTGCTAAGGGATACAACCAAGAGGAAGGCATAGACTATGATAAAACCTTTACCCCTATAGCAAGGTTAGAGGCCATTAGAATTCTTTTAGCATTTGCATGTCACATGAATTTTAAACTTTTTCAAATGGAAGTGAAAAGTGCATTTTTAAATGGCATTATTGAGGAGGAAGTTTATGTTGAACAACCTTCCAGTTTTGAGTCACATTATTGTCCAAACCATGTTTTTAAATTGGACAAAGCCTTATATGGTTTGAAACAAACTCCAAGAGCTTGATATGAAAGGATTAGTACATTTCTCTTAAAAAATGATTTTGAGAAAGAAAAGGTGGACATCATACTTTTTGTAAAAAAAAACATAAGAATGATACATTAATTATTCAAATCTATATTGATGATATCATTTTTAGTGCTACTAATGAATCTCTTTATGAGGATTTTGCTAAGTGTATGACTAGAGAATTTGAAATGAGCATCATGGAAGAGCTCAAGTTCTTTCTTAGACTACAAATCAAACAATCCAATGAAGGGATCTTCATCAACCAAGTCAAGTACATAAAGGAGATACTAAAGAAATTTGGCCTGGATAGTTGCAAAGTAGCTAAAACTCCAATGAGTGGTACCATCAAGCTAGATAAGGACGAATCGGGTAAGGTGGTAAAAGAAAAGAGATATTGAGGTATGATCGAATCTCTACTTTATCTTACTGCTTATAGGTTGGATATCATGCTTAGTGTTTACATGTGTGCTAGGTTCAAATCCTCTCCTAGATAGTCTCATTTGAATGCTGTTAAGAGGATTTTTAAATATTTGCATGGCACAATTCACTTAGGGTTATGGTATCCTAGGGATTCTTCCTTTCGTCTCATAGGATATTCAAATAAGGATTATGCGGGTATATTATTAGATAGAAAAAGCACTTCCAGAACTTGCCAATTTATAAGTGAATGTCTAGTTTCTTAGTTTAGTAAAAAGCAAGTATCAGTTGTCTTATCCATTACGGAAGCTGAATATGTGGCTGCAGGTTGTTGTTGTACCCAAGTTCTTTAGATGAAACAACAATTGAAGGATTTTGGCAAAACAGTTGATCACATTCCCATTAAATGTGATAACACAAGTGCTATCAATCTATCTAAGAATCCCATCCAACATTTTAGAAGCAAGCACATAGACATTAGACATCATTTTCGTAGAGATCATGTGTAAAAAAGTGATGTTGTGTTAGAATTTATTGATACAAATCATCAACTTGCAGATATTTTCACTAAACCTCTAATTGAAGAAAGATTGAACTTCATTAAAAGAGAATTAGGAATACTTGATGAAAGCTCCCTACAGTGAAAATTTTTTATCTTATGTGAAATATTGTTGTGTATTGATATTTGTGGGTGATAGAGTTAAATAGATCACAATGTTTTTTAAAATTCAACTCTCTTTTATTAAATGACTCATAATTTGCAGTCGCTATTCCTTCTTCACGGTCGCGAATTACAAGTCAATTTCACCTGACTCTCAAACATCAATTTATGGTTGCAAAATTTCCACTCCACCACGAATTTTGGTATATTTTTCAAAATTTTGACCGTTAAGCCACCTATTCCTGAGGAAAATTTGTCCGTTACTCACATTTTCTGGAATTTGCAATTATGACTCATGGATTCGCAGACACGAATTAGAGTAACCACCTAGCCAACTAAGTGATTTGACTGCCAACCATTTCCTCTCTTCATTTAATCCATTTCTGGTCATTTATGGCTATTTTCACACCCATTCAAAGGCTATAAATACCCCCTTTAATAGTACTTTCATCACTTCACTTCTAAACATCAACAATTCTCTCAAATCTCTCTAAATCATCAAGCTCTCTTAATCTCTTGCTATGGCTTCAAGGCATACAAAGGGAAGGTAGTGGCTCAACCCTCTGCACCTCCTGTCCTCCATCTTATGAAGGGAGTTACCAAGGAAGAAAAAGATAGATTCAAGGAAAACTTTTCTAAGGTCATTCTCCCAAATAAGATAACCTTAACCTTTATGCTGGAAACCTTGGGTATCAATGCTGAAATACATGTTTTCCTCTCAAACTTGGGTTGGAACGAGTTCATCTTCTAAGATAAACCCGGTTATGAAGAGGTTGTACAAGAATTTATGTGCACCATACAATTGAGCCGAAAAGCTGATTCAAAAGCAGGACAATATGGGTTAGTGTTTCAGGCCTTTGGTGATCCTTTTTACATCACTTTCGGCCAATTATCTTCTATTTTTAACTTGCAAGTCGGAGAACAAATTTCATTCATAATCTCTGCACTTGACCTTATCTATTCCAAATTTTGGTCGGAAGTTTCGATTGAAACCAAACACGACCCAAGATCTTCCTTAGCCAAACACATAAAATCCTTACCCCTTTGGATCCTTCATTGTATCATCAACTTCTCAATCAATACAAGAGGAGATGGCAATGAGAAGGTATCCTAAAAGGACTTGGCATTTTTGTTATGCCTTGTAAAAAACAACCGATCCAAACTAGCCGATACCTTATGGATCAATTGATCCACGTGAGTACAAAATCAAAAAGCCAATTTCTTTTGCCTTCCCACATTACGACCATCTATATATTCGTAGGAACACTTGATGAGGAAAATGAGAAATTCCTCACTAAGAAATTTCTAGCCTCTCAAAACTTTTGTGACCTCACCTACTTGATCAACGCTAAGGTTATTCATCCGGACATCTATATGTATACTCTAGGTGTAGAAGGAGCAAAGAAAATGGAGTCTTCACAAGCTTCTAAAAGGAAAAGACTAGCTATTGAAGAAGGAGCTCCATCCATCCCTCCCCAACCAAAGCATAAGGCAAAACTTTCACTTGCAACCATCAACAACAAGCTTGACAAGTTGATGAGGATGATGAAAAAGATATTTCTATTCCTTTCTCATCTTTATAGTGATATGGTTGATTTGCAAGAAAAACTAGGAGTTTCCCTTTGCCACCTTCTAGACTTTACCGAGTTTGAAGACACTCAAGATAAGGATGGCAATGAAGATGTTGAGGTTGGAGATGAAGCTGAGGGAGGCATTCAAGAGCAAGCAGTAGACACTTCTAGAGATGATGATGATTCTCCCAGTTTCTAGCTTAGGAATCTTTTTCTTGCTTTCTAGTTCTTTGTTTAGTTTGTTTTTATTTGTTTTCAACTATTTGTGATCCTACAATTGTCAATAAATAAAGTGCATTTTTCTTCCAAATTCTTGCCTTATGTGATTAATACATCTTCTTTATGGTTTACTTTCTTATGATTGCTCCTAATCCATACTTATGCTTGTTCATATTCTCCTCTAACATCCTCTTTTTGATCTTGCCAAAGAGGGAGAGATAGACACTGAGAAAAATATAAGTTTAAAGACTAAAGGGTAGTAAGTTAAAATAACTTGCAAATAAGCTGTAACCATAGCATAAGTTAAGGGGGAGCTTCATACTTAGCTTTTTAGAAATTTCACTTTGATTGATTAAATGCCAAACTTAAAAGTTTCATCTTAAGCATTCATTCATTTTATACTCCAACTTCACATTTTTGCATTATTTTTCACTTAGGATCAATTTATATTGTCAAAATCAAAAAGGGGGAGATTATTGGACTAAGGTGGCTAACCCTAAGTCTTGGACCTCTTTTGATCTTGACAAAGGGGATTGATCAACTCTAATGTTTCAAAATTACGTGTTGTTTTGTAGTTTTTAGTTTGTCTTTACATTTAGAAGTTAGATGAAGTTAAAAACCTCCAAAGTAAGCTAGTGCCTCCTAATTCATGACCGCAAGTTGTTTATCACAACCGCGAATCAAACTAAGGTAGGTTGACAAACTGGACAGACGTATTCGCGAGCCACTTATCTGCTACCACCAATTTAAAGAAAGGAGAACAAAAGTCACAAATGAATTTGCATTATGAGTCACGCCTCAGCCGCAAATGCGAATTTCAAAGTAACTTAAGAGGGAATCAAATCCACAATCACAGCTTGACAAGTGTCCCAGGTAACCATTAGAATGCAAAAATTGTGATGGAAACTTATTAGTAGTGACTGTGAATCCTAAATAAGAAGATGAACATTTTTTTGTAAATGAATTCACGTCTTCCGTCATGGCCTACACAAGAAAAATCGTGATCACTACTTTTGATAGCAGGTTAAAGACAACGACTATATTTTCCTGGTGAACCAATGAGAAGCTGCCACTTGGACTAGCCGTTAGAAACAAATGGGGTTTTTCATATGGAATTTTGATTTCATGATCGCTAATAAGTAGTAGTGACCGCGAATTAAGATTGTCAAACATTTAATGCGAAAATCTATCTAGCACACTTTAAAGATTTTATACTAGTTTTATTGCAACGTCTCTTTGATTGGTAGAGGCTATAAATACTTCACCAAACAGATGTAAATGCAAGAGAATTAATAACTTTGTAATCAAACTCCTGCAATTTTGCTACTCAATCTTTTCTATTCTTTTAGAGATTTTTTGGTGTGAGCATAAACACCATTTTGTAAAGGTTGCAGTGTAAGCCTCAAAATAATAAGAGAGGTTGTTGTGTGAGCTTGTTAAAACACAAGTGTAAAAGTTGTTATGTGAGCCTAAAAAACACAAGTGTAAAGGTTGTTGTGTGAGCCTTTAAAACAAAAGTGTAAAAGTTTCATGTGACCTTAAAAACACCATTGATAGATAGTGGAACACCCAATTGCTGAGAATTGGGGAGTCGACTTAGGGTCAATTATACCCGAACTACTATAAATCTTGTGTTTACTTTTTACTTACTTTCTTCCCTATCTTCTTATTTTAATTTTTATATACCAATTTAACCCTCATTCTTAGTGCATAGGGCCAACATTTACCTCATAGTTTGTGAGTGTCCTTCCAAATTTCTTCATGTTGGTGACGATAGATAGGAGCCTATTTGTCATTTCGATGATGCTCTCATTGTCCTTCATCATGAATAGCTCTCATTCAGTTATGTACATATCCAACTGGCTTGACTTTACTAGAGTTGTGCCTTCATGGTAGTTCTCAAGTGTCTTCCAAATAACATGTGTTGTTTGATAATGTTGTACTCTTCCAATCTATTCTCTACATAGAGAGCTTAGAAGAATGGCCATTGCCCTTTCATTTTTGCCATTTGATCTCTGGTGAGCTTCAACCCATTATTCTCTTGGGATAAGTTCTTCAATTCCATCCACTACCTTAGTGGGTGACTTCCACTCTTTTACAACCACATCCCAGAGGTCTATCGCATATGTGTCAAGATATATTTCCATTATATACTTCCAATGAGTATAGTCGGTTCCATCAAAATAAAGCTTGAGGTATGAGTGGATTCCTTCTTGTGTCATGATTTTTTACTCACCAATAAAGGTTTGTTTGAGTGTTTAGGCTTTGATACCACTTGTTGGCCCTGGGCACCAAGAAGGGGGAGGGGGTTGAATGGGTATATACAAATTGAAACAAGTAGGTAAGAAAGAAAATTAGTAGAATGGAGACACAAATACAAATTGAAATAAGAAGGTAAGAAAGAAAATTAGTAGAATGGAGACACAAGATTTATAGTGGTTCGGGTATAATCAACCCTATGTCCATTTCCTATCTTTCAATGGTGTTTTTAAACTCACACCAAACTTTTACACTTGTGTTTTGAAGGCTCACACAACAACCTTTACACTTGTGTTTTTGAGGCTCACACAACAACCTTTACACTTGTATTTTTAAGGTTCACACAATAACCTCTTTTAGTGTTTTTACAAGCTCACACTACAACCTTTACAAATGGTGTTTATGCTCACACCAAATAATCACCTAAAGAAGAGAAAAGATTGAGTAGCAAAATTGCAAGAGTTTGGGTTACAAATTAATGAACTCTCTTTCATTTGCATCTGTTTGGTGAGGTATTTATAACCTTTACCCACCAAAGAGACGTTGCAATAAAACTAATAGCAAATCTCCAAAGGATGCTAGATAGATTTTAGCATTAAATTCTTGTCAGGCTTCATTCGCGGTTGCTATTAATCTTTCATGGTCACAATTTTCCAATTTCCATACGAGAGCCAAAACTTGCAGCAGAAAACCCCGTTTGTGTCTAACGGCTAGTCCGCATGTCATCTTCCCATTGGTTCTCTAGGAAAATGTAGCTATTGCTTTTCACCTGCTCACAAAAGTAGTGGTCACAATTTTTCTTGTACAAGTCGTGACTCAGGACACTAATTCGTCTGTCAAAATGTTCATCTTCTTCTTCATGATTTGCGGTCACTACCTACAAGTTGCCATCATGATTTTTGTCTTTCAACGGTCACCTGGGACACTTGTCATACTGTGGTTATGAACTTGATTCCCTCTTGAATTGCTTCAAAATTCACGGTCACGATTGAGGCATGACGCTCTCCGCAAATTCGTCTATGACTTTGTCTCTCCTTTCTTTGAATTAGTCGCAGTAGAGAAGTGGCATACAAATTCATCTGTCCAATTTGTCAACCTGTCTTGCTCTAGTTCGCAGTCGAGATTTATGAAGTTGCAGTTGCGAATTAGGAAACGCTTTGCTTTCTTTAGAGATTTTGAGCTTCATCCAACTTAAAATTTAGAGACTATCTAAAAAAAGCAAAACAACACTTGATTGAAACAGTATAATTGATCAATCTTATTTGTCAAGATCAAAAGAGGTTTAAGACTTAGGATTAACCATTCTAGTCCAACACTAACCATTATAACCTTATTGTGTTGATTCTTCTCTTCTCCTTCCTAACTTCTTAAAAACATTAACCTTAGCTTTTAATATTTAATCAGCCATCAATTCAAGCCCCCTTCTTGGTGCACTAGGTCAACAAGTGATATCAGAGCCAAGTCTTACTCTAAAGCTTAATTGTGTGAGTAAAGATCATGGCACAAGAAGAAATCCACACTCACCTCAACCCATATTTTGATAGAACAAATTATATTCATTGGAAGTATATAATAGAAATCTATCTAGATAGTGGTGTGGTAGACCTTTAGGGTATTATTGCAAAGGAATGGAAGCCAACTACCAAAGTGGTGGATGAAAGTGAAGAGTTGATCCTTAAAGAGGAGTGGGTTAAAGTACATAGCAGATCTAATGACATAAATAAAAGAGCCATGACAATCCTTCTAAGTTCTCTCTCAAGAGAATAAATTAGAAGGGTCCAACATTATCTTACTACTCATGGCATGTGAAAGGCCTTGGAGAAATATCATAAAGGCACCACCTTAGTGAAATCTAGCTGACTTGAGAGAAATCTAAAAAACCATAAAGGAGGACCTTAGCACTCAAGTCTTCATCAAAAGAGAAGGAAGTAGAAGTAGCCACAAGTGAAGAAGAAAGTGACAAGAAGGAGGAGGAGCTTGCAATGCTTTCAAGAAGAACTGAAGAATTGATTAGAAGAAGAAAAGAAAGAAGAAACTTTAAGAAAGCAACTCCAACTCCTAAAGAAAGATCAAATGATGTCACTTGTTATGAATGTGGCAAGTAATGCCTCATCAAATATGATTGCCCAAAGTTGAAGAAGAAAAAGAAAGAGGACAAAGAAAAAAGAAAGAGCTTCAAAGCCACTTGGGATGATAGCTCAAGTGAAGAACATGAAGAGGAAGTGGTTGCAAACCTTTGCTTTAAGGCTCAAAAGGATTTACCTAATGAGGTAAGCTATTCACCTCACTCTTTTTTTGAATTTTACGAATTACATGATGTGGATAATGAGCTTTTAAAGGCTCTCGCCATGAAATGTGACAAATATAAGTCACTAATGAAAACTTGCAAGAAGAAGTGCACTAAATTAGAGGATGGATTTAAATCCCTAAGTAGTATTGTAAGTGAATTAAGGGCTTCAAATGAAGAACTTAAGAAGTCTATGAAGAGTCTATCCAAGTCATCTTCATCTCTAACTTCATTAAGAAAGGAAAATGACTCATTGAAAGGTGAAGTCATTAAGCTTAGAAACTCTATTTCTATGTTCCACAGGGGTAAAAAAGCTTTGGATACACTTATTATATCATAAAGACCTCCATTAGTTAGGCATGGTTTAGGCTTTAATGGAGCCTCTTCTTCTACTCCTTCATTCACAACATTTATCAAGGCTCAACACCTCAAACTTTAAGTATCGAGGTTGTGGAAAGAAAAGTGCTTAAAACACTAAATCGCCTTTGCTTAAGGGTAAAGGAAAGGTGTAACAAGGCCCTAAGCCTATTTTTAAGAAGGCTAACCATGCATACATGTACAATAAAAGGCATGATCACTCAAACACACAAAAAATGTAGTCCTACACTCATTCATACATGTTTATTGTCACATACACATCATGATGGTATGAGAAAATCCCCTACTCATACTAAGATAATGCATAGGAGAAAGACATACAGGTCTAAACTCCAATGTCACTATTGCATGAAATATGGACACATAAATGTTTATGGCTACACTAAGAAGGCTCACTTCAAGTTGGAGGATCCTTCAAAATCGAACCCCTTAGGACCCAAGTATGCTTGGGTACCAAAGCAAAGATGATTTACTTGTGTTGTGTAGGCATGTTTGGCAGCCACCAATAAAGCAAATGACTGGCATGTGGATAGCACATGTTGATAGCAGATGCTTAAAGCACATGATAGGCAATAGAAAGCTATTCATGGCCCTAAAGGAAAAGGAGGATGGCAATGTCACATTTGGAAACAATACCAATGGTAAGGTACTTGGCATTGGGACCATTGGTAAGAATAATTGTTCTTTAATTAATGATGTTTTACTTATTGATGGCTTACAACATAACTTGCTTAGTGTAAGTCAATTATGTAACAAAGGTAACAAAGTCACCTTTGACCCTAGAGAATACCGAGTTACCACTTTGGTGGATAAAAAGGTAGTTTTCAAAGACGAAAAGAAGGGCAATACCTACCTAATTGACTTAGACAATTTGGCTAACCAATCATTTAAGTGTCTTATGTCTCTTAGTAATGAAGCTTAGCTATGGCATAGAAGGCTTGGACATGCTAGCATGAAGCTCTTACAAAACTTATTAAAGGGAACTAGTGGAAGGTCTTCCCAACCTAAGATTCTCTATAGACAAGACATATGGTCCTTGCCAAATGGGGAAGCAACATCAATATTCCTTCAAAGCAAAAAATGTTGTGAGTACATCTAGGCCTCTTCAATTAATTCATATGGACTTGATAGGACCTATTAGGAGTGTTGACTTAGGTGGAAAATATTATGCACTAGTCCTCATTGATGATTATTTTAGGTTTACTTAGGTTTCATTTCTAGCTCATAAGTATAATGCTTTTGATGCTTTTAAAAGTTTTGCAAAAAGGATTCAAAATGAAAAAGGTTACTTCATTTATTTCATAAAAAGTGACCATTGAAAAGAATTTCAAAATGAGTCTTTTGAATCTTATTACTTAAAGAATGGGATTTTCCATAATTTTCAAACTCCTAGAACACTACAACAAAATGGTGTTGTAGAGAGGAAAAATGGGACACTAGTAGAGATTACTAGAACTATGCTCAATGAGTATTTTTTTGCTAAATTACTTTTAGGCCAAAGCTATTAATACTTCATGTTATATTACAAATTGAGTTTTCAAAAGATCCATTCTTAATAAAACTTTTTATGAGCTAGGAAATGGTAGAAAGCCTAAGTTAGCATACCTAAGAGTTTTTGGATGTAAGTGCTATGTCTTGCATACTAAGGATAATCTTACGAATTTTGATTCAAAAACTAATGAAGGCATCTGCTAAGGTTATTCCACCACTAGCAAAGCTTATAGGGTTTTTAATAAGAGTTCAATGGTTATTGAAGAGTCTATGAATATTGTGTTTGATGAACTTAGTAAGCTTGATTTTAGGAAAGGTTCTTTGGTTGATGATATTATAGGTGATTTTGAGAAATTAGATTTGGAGGATATTATAAGAGAAATGGATGAGGATCTTGATGAAAGCAAATCATCAAAAGAAGATAAAGATCTTCAACATCAACAAGTGAAATCACCAAACCAATATCTTCCCAAAAATTGGAGATTTTCCAAGCATCACCTTAAAGACTTAATCATTAGAGATGCTTTAAAAGGTGTAAGTACTAGATCTTAACTCAATACTTTAGATAATAATGTTACATTTATTTCTCAATTTGAGCTAAAATATATTGATGAGGCTCTTGATGTTGAGAGTTGGGTGATTGCTAGGTAAGAGGAACTCAACTAATTTGAGAGAAGCAATGTGTGGAAACTTTTTCCTAGGCCTAAGGAACACCCAATTGTAGGTTACAAGTGGGTGTTTAGGAATAAGTTAGATGAGCAAGGATTCATCACTAAAAATAAGGCTAGATTGGTTGCTAAAGGTTACAACCAAAAAGAAGGCATTGGCTATGATGAAAATTATGCCCTGTAGCAAGGTTACAACCAAAAAGAAGGCATTGTATGGTTTGAAACAAGCTCCTAGAGCTTGGTATGAAAGACTTAGTTCTTTTCTTTTGCAAAATAATTTTGAAAAGGGAAAGGTTGACACAACTTTGTTTATTAAAAGGCATAATCATGGTACACTAATAGTGCAAATTTATTTTTGATGATATCATTTTTAGTGCTATTAATGAATCTCTTTGTAAAGATTTTGCTAAGTGCATGACTAAGGAATTTGAGATGAGCATGATGGGAGAGCTTAAGTTTTTCCTTAGTCTATAAATCAACCAAACCAAAGAAGGGATCTTCATTAACCAAGTCAAATACACAATGGACATTCTTAAGAAATTTGGCATGGAATGATGTAAAGTAGTAAAAACACCAATAAGTGCTACCATAAAATTGAACAAGGATGAATTGAGTAAGTCGGTTAATGAGAAAAGCTATCTAGGTATGATCGATTCTCTATTTCATTTGACGGCTTCTAGACATGATATAATATTTAGTGTATACATGTGTGCTAGGTTTCAATCTTGTCCTAAAGAATCACATTTGAATGTTGATAAAAGGATTTTCAAATATTTACATGGCACATTACATTTAGGGTATGGTATCCTAGAGATTCTTCTTTTAGCGTCATAGGTTATTCAAATACGGATTATACTGGTAGTCTTTTAGATAGAAAGAGCACTTATAGAACTTGCCAATTTATAGAAGAGTGTTTAGTTTCTTGGTTTAGTAAGAAGCAAGTTTCAGTTACCTTATCCACTGTCGAAGCTGAATATATAGCTACGATTTATTGTTGCACCTAAGTCGTACAGATGAAATAACAATTAAAGGATTTTGGCAAAGATGTTGATCACATTCCCATCAAATGTGACATTATTAGTGTAATAAATCTTTTCAAAAATCCAATTCAACATTCTTAGAGCAAACATATAGACATTAGGCATCACTTTCTTAGAGATCATGTTTAAAATGGTGATGTTATGCTAGAATTTATAAACATATATCATCAACTTATGGGCATTTTCACAAAACCTCTTAATGAAGAAAGGATGAACTTCATTAAGAGAGAGTTAGGAATGCCTGATGGAAGCTCCCTAAACTAAAAAATTAAATCATTCTAATATGTTGCATTATTCCATGTTGAACGATAGCCTTATGTGATGTATGTGATGTTTATTACTTTGGATGTCTTAATTTTGTGCGCAATTGTCGCTCTTTATACCAATTTGCATGAATTAGACATCAATAAATTGAGTGGATCAAAGTTTGGATAGTTAAGTCTCATAATTTCATAGTTATCTTTTAGAACTTGTAATTCATGATCGCTATTTCTTAGTTCACTGTCACAAATTACAAGTATTCTTCATTCGGCTGTCAACCATCAATTTACGATTGCGACTTTCGATCTCCACTGCGAAATTTGTTCAAATTTTAAATCTTTGACCATTGAACATGTTGTTTCTCGAGGATTTTTTATCCGTTACTTATATTTTTCAGAATTAGCGGTTGCGACTTAAGTGTCATGGTCATGACTTTGGGTAACTGTCACACATCTATGTGATTTGATTGCCAACTGATTGCATTTCTTCATTTAATTCATTTATGCCCATTTTTAGTTGTTTTCACACCCTTTCCTGGCCTTTATAAACCCCTAACACAACATTTTTACTCATTCCTATCAATCTTTCTTCACTTATGGCCCCCAAGAAAGCTTTAAAAGAAAAGAAAGGGAAGGCAATGGCACAACCTTTTAGACCACCAACACTATACTTAATGAAAGGAATTACAAATAAGGAGAAAGATCGCTGCAAAGGAAATGCCTCCAAGATCATGCTACCAAACAAAATTCCTTCCACTTTTCTTCTCGAATCGCTGGAAATCAAGGACGAGATCCACATATTCCTTTCAAACCTTAGGCAGAATGAATTCATATTTTGTGACGAGCCTGGGTATGAAGAAATCATGCGAGAATTCATGTGTACGTGACTCTTAGTCGGAGAGCAAAATCTCGCACATGCCAATACATATTAGTATTTCATGCTTTTGGAGACCCTTTTTTCATCATTTTTGAACAATTGTCCAATCTTTTCAATATTCAAGTCAGAGATGACATTTCGTACATCATCTCCACTCTTGATGTTTTATGTTCTGAGTTTTGGTCCAAAATATCCATCGAAACCAAACATGACCCCAAAACCTCCTTAGCCAAATGCATATGAACCCTACCTTTTTAGTTAATTTATCATTTCATCACCTTCTTTGTTAATGCAATAGGTGATGATAATGAAAAGGCATCCTAAATACATCCAAACCGTCCCTTTTTAACCATTGAACGTATTGTTTTTTGAAAATTTTTTATCGGTTACTTATATTTTTCAGAATTAGTGATCACGACATGAATGTCGCAATCGTGACTTTAGGTAGCTATCACATATCTTTGTGAATTGATTGCCAACCGATTGCATTTCTTTATTTAATTCATTTTTGCCCGTTTTAGCCATTTTCACACCCTTTCATGGCCTTTATAAACCCTTAAAATAACATTTTTACTAATTCCTACCAAATATCTTCATCTCTCTTCTTTTTTAATCTTAAAACCTACCAATCTTTCTTCACTCATGGACCACGAGAAAGCTTCAAGAGCAGAGAAAGAGAAGGTAGTGGCACAACCTTTTAGACCACCAACACTATACTTAATGAAAGGAATTATGAAAGAGGAGAAAGATCATTATAAGGCAAATGCCTCCAACATCATGCTACCAAACAAAATTCCTTTCACTTTCCTTCTCGAGTCACTGGAAATCAAGGATGAGAACCACACATTCCTTTCAAACCTTAGGTGGAACGAATTCATATTTTGTGATTAGCCAGGGTATGAAGAAATCGTGCGAGAATTCATGTGTACCACAACTCTTAGTGGGAGAGTCGGAGAGTAGAATCTTACATCGACCAATACGAGTTAGTATTTCGTGCTTTTGGAGACCATTTTTTCATCATTTTCAATTAATTGTCCAATCTTTTCAATTTTCAAGTTGGAGATGATATTTCGTTCATCATTTCTACTCTTGATGTTATCTATTCTTAGTTTTGGTCTAAAATTTCCATCGAAACCAAACATTACCCCAAAATCTCCTTAGACAAATACATCTGAACCCTTTCTTTTTGGTTAATTCATCGAATCATCACCTTCTCTGTTAATGCAAGAGGTGATGGTAATGAAAAGGTATCCCAAAAGGATCTTGCTTTTTTTTTGCCTTATCAAAAACAAACCCATTCAAACCGATCGCTATCTAGTGAATTAATTGATTCACATGAGCACTAAACCTAATGGCCAGTTTCTTCTCCCTTTCTATGTAACTTCCATTTACAAATTCATGAGTGCTCTTAATGAAGAAAATGAAAAATTCTTCACTAAGAAGCTTCTCTTTTCCAAAAATTTCCTAGACCTCCCCTACCTCATTAATGCAAAAGCCATTTGCCTTTACTCTTACAATTATACTTTGGGTGCTTTTGGAGCCAAGAAACTAGAATCATCCCAAGCCTCTAAGAGAAAAATGTTTCCATTGAAGAGAGAGCCCAACTTGTTCCACCTCCCCAACCTCAGCCCAAAACCAAAAATCTCTTTTGCCTCAATCCACAGGAAATTGGACAAAGTGTTGAGCATGCTAAAAAAAAAAATTCTCCTCCTTTCCCACCTACACAGTGACTTGGTGGACTTACAAGAGAAAGTAGGTGCTCCTCTATGCCATATTCCAGATTTTGAGGATTGGGACCGGAACAAAAGGAGGTTGAGTAGGGTGATGAAGCAGAGGGTGGAGGGGACAATGAAGAACAAGACAATTCTGGAGATGATGACAGTTCTCTTATCTTTTAGATTATCTTTAGGGTTTCTTATTTCTTTTTTTGTGTTTTTAATGTAAAAGCTATTTATCCCATATATTATTATATAAATAAAAGTGTTTATTTTTGCAATTTAATGTCTTATATTTTATGTGATTACAATTTATATATTGACTTTATTATTTTGCTCTTTATCATTATTCAATCTCAATCTATGCATCTCTTTCACTCCTTAATTCTTTACCCTCTTTTTTATCTTACCAAAGGCGGAGAGAATAACATATTGAAATAAAATGAGAATTTTGTGCATAAGAAAAGTATAAGTTGAGGGGGAGCAAGTTCTATCTTAGAATTATACTTAGAATTTTTTTATCATTGTCCATAATCCTTTGATTATTCTTCAATTATTTGATCATAGACCATTCCAACTTCACAACTCATGCATTTATTTTTCTTTAGGATCAATGTAAGTTGTCAAAATAAAAAAAAAGGAGTAATTGTTGGACTAGGTTGGTTAAACCTATGCCATGAGCATCTTTTGGTATTGACAATGGAGATTGATCAGTTCTAATGCTTTATTCAAGTATTGTTTAATAGTTTATAATAGTTATTTTCATTAAAAGTTGGATGGTAATCAAAATCTCCATCTTTTAGACGAACATCAAAATTTATGATCGGTATCCCCTAAATCACGACCGCAACATTACTATAAGAGTGGATGGAGCTAGGCCAAAGGTATTCGGGGGTAAATTTACAGCCGCAACTCAACTAAAGGAATCTTAGTTAAATCACAAAGGAATTTACAGGGGCATTCATGTATGAGGTCATGACCGCGAATTTCATAATGACAAAGAAGGGAACCAAAGCCACAGCCACAATACACCAAGTGTCTAAGCAAACCGTTGGAAATCAAAAATCATGAGGGTAAATATTTGGTCATGACTGTAACTCAAGAAGTTGAAGTTTCCCTACTAAACAGAGGAATTCATGGTCTCAGTCGCACCCAAGGCAAATAAAATTCTTGATTATAACTTTTAAGTAGTTAGTAGAACACAACTATATTTCTTGGACAACTAATGGATGAAGGACATATGGACTAGTAGTTAGACACAAAATGAGATTCTCTAGCATACTTTTCATTCTTCAATGCAAATTGAAAATTTACGACTGCGAAATGATAGTAACAACTGTGACTTCTGCCTGACAAGCATTTAATGCAAAATCTGCCTAGCACAACTTGGAGATTTGGAGATAATAGTAGAGTAACGTCTCTTTAGTGAATGTGGGCTATAAATACTCCACCAAACATAAGTGAACGAAAGAGAATTGAATTAATTGTGACCAAACTCTTGCCAAATTTGCTACTCATTTTTTTACTCTTCTTTAAGTGTTATCGATTATTTGGTGTGAGAAATAAACACCTTTGTAAGTCGGATGAGAGTTAGCCTAGATTCTAAAACTCTTATAAGAGATTGAAGTGTAAGCCTATTCAAAACACTTGTAAGAGGCTTTTGAGTGAGCCTAAAAACATAATGTTGTAAGGGTTTTGTGTGAGCCATGAAATGCAAGTTGTATAAGTTGGGCGTGAGCTTGAAAATACCAAGTTAGTTGAGTGAAATACCCAATTGTTGTAAGGCTTATTAACACCCGAACCACTATAAACTTGTTGTGTTGATTATTCTCTTCTCCTTTTTATCTTCTTAAACACATTAACCTTACCTTTTATTTTTAATCAGCCACCAATTCAACCCCCTTTCTTGGTGCACTAGTCCAACATGCTAAATTTGACAAAATGTAAAACATGAAAAAATGTTCCTTTATGTGTTGTATAGCCATTAGTAAATTAGCAAAGTGTAAACATGAAAAATGATCCTTTATATGTTGTATAGCCATTAGTCAATTAGTTTTATAATTAGATATGTATGTTTTGAGATATAGCCAAGATTATAAGACCATATCAGACTATGATATCATAGAAATAGGGTAGAATTCAAAAATTTACCACATTTTTTTATAAGATTTGTATTGATCTAAATTTTTACTATATTATAGCCTTATGTGTCTAGTTCAATTAGAAAAAAGAATTAAGTCATTTGTTTAAATACAACTATAGTTATTATATTGAGAGTATAACAAGGTCATGTTATCATAATTAACCCACTTGCATGGAACATGACCACAGTTGCATATCAAGTATGCAAACTCAAATTGACACACACACACACATATATATATATATATATATATATATATATATATATATATATATATATATATATATATATATATATATGTTATGACCTTTAATTATTGAAGAAGCCTAAGAGAGTGGTTCAAATCTACCATAAAGTTTGGTTACATCAAAGGTGAGTAAAAGTTATAATTGGATTCCATTATGTATATTTATGATTTTAAGCTATAATTGGATTGAATTGTGTATATATGTTATTAAATTATGACATTTTACATATGAATACAAGTCAAGTGAGAATTATATGATCTTAATAATTACTTGTTATACCATTATGAATGAAGTTTTCATATGAAGCTAAAAGGATATTGTGACTGACTTATCAAACACTTATAAATCATTTGGTGAAAAAAACCAATATGTCTTATTATGGTGAAGGTTATTCATCAAATGAATCACCTGTTATATGTTAGCCAATAAAAGCAAATGTCACTTGATTCACATAAATTCCTAGGAGTAGTGTTTACCTGACAAAGTCATGACAAAATCAAATAAACTATTGCATTTGCACTTGCATAAGATAATCCATATAATGCATCGAATAATAATTGACAAATTATTATTTTTATTCACTAAATCGTGGCTTGCCAAATCACAATCATTTTTTTATAATGAAGCATAAAATGTGGGCATTTTGAAGCATAAAGTTTTGCATATAAATGCATGATGTATATGTCATTGGTTGAATTCTTGCACTATTTCTCCTTATGTCATGTTATACCTAGAAAGGTATCAGTTTGTGATCACCCACATTAAATGGGTGGTACTTAACATATATGTACATTAAATAAGGAAATGATATGCCTTTTGGGTTTTGTATGAATGACAAGTTCACCTTTATACATATGAATGTTTAGACATAGATACCACATTTATTAAATGAAAATGGGTGTTATGCTAAAAGTCTCCCTTGATAAGTTTTTAACTTATCGATGTCCATAAGTATATAGGTCGTACAAGTTATAACACTACATAAAAAGAACATATATCATCCAATATCAAAATATGATGATTCTATTTCTATTTAGAAAGCAATTAAATGATAGTTGGGCTAACAACAAAAAATGACATAAGGATTAGTAAAACAAAATCAAACTACAACAAAGGATAAAAGTAATTAGGAAGAAAACCTTATATTAATCAGCATAGGTTAATTGATTTAACCAATGGAATTTCATAGAGCTTTGCTCCCCTAGTGACAAGTTGGATTATGCTTTGCAATTATAGTGTTCAAGTCCACTCTCTTGTGTAGTCGCTTAAGCTTTGAGATCCTATTTCATAGAACCAGTTCTCAATGTAAACTAAAAATATAAGTACTCGTTTATATCTAGCAATCTCTAATGATAGCAATAGATTAAATGGGTATCTCTACTCATCAATCAACTTGAAGGGGTTCATTTTAGGTTTATTTCAAATTTCAATCTTCCAATCTATAAGTGAAACACAAATCATGCAATTGGTGGCTAGGTAATTATAACTATTAAGTGAAAAAATCATTTACATGTAAAATAAATATAAATCTAATATTATCATATAATCATAAATCATTCTAACATATTCATAACATAATACAAATCCAATTATTGAAGCATCATCTTAAAGAAAGAAATAAGAAATTAGAATAAGAGGGAAATGGAATTCTCTAAATAAAGCTAATGGTTGATAAAGATCTCCTCTTCCTTCTATCTCTTCTCAAATTATCTCTTAAACTCTTAGAAAATATCTTGAATTGAATGTGCTTTTCCCTTATTTTCTCTTCATTAAAATGCCTTCTAAATTTTCTAAGAAGTCATTATATTCTCTCTTAAATAAACCTTATGTGTTTCCTTTTTATACTTATTCAAAATGGCTAAAATAGTATAAAAAGTAGGCTACAAATCACCTATGCCACTGATAGCAACACCTATCACATGAATGACAACAAACATCCCCTCATGGGTGTTGTCGATTGTGATGCCTATTGCAGGAGTGAAAATACCTTCATTCTCTAGTTAGCCTAAAATTTTGCTTGGTCTCTGAAGTTACTTTCTTCAATAATTTTGCTCCAAATTCGCTTTAAAGCTCCTTAATTGCCTAACAAACTTTCAAACATGAGAAATAACATTAGTTCAAAATGGCTTTAATTCCTTATAGAAATACATTAAATCAAGCTCAAAACTCATTAAAATATTATGAACCAATATCTAACAAATTATCCCACACTTGAATCGTTATATATCCCTAAGTAACTAAGAACTTGTTTAGACAAAATCTTTTACAAATTTCATCAAGACATATAACTTTACTTTGCTTTGCAATATTGGTCACTTAAATATAATAATAAATATATTATCTAATTTCTCAAAACAAGTGAATTAGAGTTATCCTGTTACTTTGAAAAGGAAACTCATGGGAAGCTAAAAACATTAAGGCAACACTTTGCATGCATATTACAATAGCCATTCCAACTATGTTATTGGTAAGTATAATAATAATAAAAAAATAATGTTGGATTACTATCATCTTTACCAATTAATAATGAGAAGACTAGTTTTATGCACAAGAGATCATTAGGATTCACATTTTATCAATCATATAACTGTTCACTTTTACTTTTTGCTTTCCTTTTCTCTTTCTTAAATAGTTTTATATGTCTTTTGATGCAAATAAAAATGTGGGTAATGAATGCTATTATTTACTCAACAAACAATTTATCTTAAAATACTTTGCATATTCTTATTTTCAATTATTATTTTATGTAAAAATCAACATTGGTCATGAAGATCCCTAGGGTAGATATAATTTATTTTAACCATACATAAATCATTTCTCACAAAAGCAACATCATCAATATTAATTAACAAAGTATAATAGCAATCGTTACTTCAATTAAGCTTTTTATGTATGTGATTACATCTATCCATAACTAGCTAAATAACTTATTCCAATATATATGTAAAGAATTATCCCATTAGGGTGAAACTTTCCTAAAATCATAAGTTACACATTATAACTCAAGAATTAAAGTCAAAATTCATTTATCTCAATACACAAAAGAATGGCATAATAACCTTTTATAATTGAACTCATAATTATCACAAAGTATAACATAAATCTTGAAAAATTCATAAAAAAGTATGGTTTATTTAACCCTATATATAAGTTCAAGCATAGGTGATAGATACCTCTACCTTGTATTAAATACACAATAAAAAAAATAACTCTTGTTTTGGCACATTATTGCTCTCTTACTTTCTAAAGATTACATGTGACATTAATCTTTAGAGTAGCATGTAACACCTATCCCTTATCGATCTACTAGAGGCTTGATGGAGGTTGAGGTTGGAAATGCTCAATAGAGCACCAAAAAAGAGATGGCATTGAAAGATTTAGGATAGTCACATATCCCATCCTTGGGAACCTGAAGATATCCCTCATGGCATTTTGGATAATCTTATACCCCCTCTAAATAGCCTAAACTAAAATTGATTCACAAGAGTCATCAAAATGAAATGTGGTAAAGAACTCTAAGTTTAACCTTTTAAAAGTCCTATATGGGGTAAAAGCAAATTTAGTCCACCCTAATCTCTTTAATATCTCTTTTATCTTCTCATTAATCCCCAATTAAGCTAAACCTTTATGGTAAATGATTTCTATAATTGAGGGAAAGGTGCCTCTCATCTTCTTTTTCACTTAAGATAAGGAAATGAAATTAGTACCTTTAAGCTAAGTCTATCCCTTGATCTTGGTTTTGTCTTCCCCTCCCTTTTAATGATGATGGATGAGGCCATAACTTTAAGGTGTTTGTTAGGGGTACAGAGATGAAAAATCAAAAGAGATTAAAAGAAAAAAAAAAGTTAGATAAGAGAGAAAATAGATGAAGAAAAGTAGTTTAGAAGATCATGAACTTTGATAGATGTAAAATGTGAAGAAGTATGGAAAAGATGGATGAACTAAAGGTTTACATAGAGGAGGAGATAGTGAAAATCAGTCAGGATAATTCAAAATTCACCCTTCCCCCTTAATTCTCTCTTTGTATCTTAGTCATTAGGCTTATCACTATTAGGGACGCATGTTATGGATGTGATAATCAAGGCAACTCTCTTTCAAAGAGAGTGAATTATAGGCTATGACTTTAGTCATAGGCACAACTGCAAGCGCTAGCTTGCTTAGCTTGGCTAGTCACAGGCTATGACTCTTGTCATGAGCACAACAACATGTATACATGTATAATTGTAGAACTTTAGAAATGTCGTATGCAATGATGCTAGCTGCACCCATAACAACCCTTTTTTCTTATTCACACTATTGCCTTTGACTTTTATCGTGCCTATGATAGTGTACGATTGCTCCTTTATTTTTTCACTCATAATTTTTTCTTCTTTTTGGCAATATAACTCAAACACATCTCAATTAACACAACAATGATAAAAAAAAAAAACATGTAATTGGACTTTCATTATTGTAAATTTTCATACAAAAAGTTAACATTTAGAATAACAAAATCAAACTTACAAGGCTAATACATTCTATATAAGTAAAATAAATAACAATTCCTATAACTAAAAGTCCAATTGTCATCCTATAAGATTAATTTTATAGCTTTTGTTGCTTCATAAGCCTACCATTTTTTTTTATATGTTTTGGAGGATGACCTCGTCCTCTCTTTGATGGGGTTTTAGCTTGTTTTTATTCCTTTTCCTAACTTGATGTTCACCTAATAATCATTTTTCTTTTAATTGCTATCTTTTCCTTCTTTATAGCCAATTTATTCTAGAGAAAATGTGTACTCATTCTCTCTTATAAAGGCTTTATGATAGGCATAAAATGTAATGGCTTATTAAGTGTAAGAGTTTTCTTTGATAGAGGAGGCAGTCTAGGTTTTGGCATTCTATGTAGTGGTGGTTTAGATAGAGAGAGTTCTTCTTTGATCTTAGGTTGATTGGTGTCCATCTGTACTAATAATGTGCCCTAAGACAATTTGTTGTAATGGATATTTTTTAATAATAATGTTATAATTTCATTTTTATTAAATACATCTTTTATATTTTGTTTATAACTAAATGATAAATTTTGAGAATAGTTAATTCTACCCGAGATTATCAAGTATATGACGTGATAGTAAAACCCTTACATGTAAAAAATTCTATTCTAAAGTATCTTTAGTCAGTCATTATTATTGAGATAATAATAAATGAAGACTATATGTATTTTGATTGATGACTATATTTTACTAGTCATAAATATGAAATATTAAATCAAATAGATAGATAAATATGTTAGAAACATTGTATTAGATCGACCCACTATGAAAAAACTACGTGGATAGTTTATCATAAGTAATTCTCATATAACATTATTAACTTAATCCTTTGACCTAAAAATTACCATGGATTCTAATATGATGAACTTCATGTTTTGATATAGTCCAACGTTATCTTTAATTGGATGATTATACAAACTAATATTAAACATAAAGTAAATTATATAGAGGAATATGAGTGATTAATAAGGAGTGTATTCCTTATGCATTTATGATAAATATATTTGCAAGCCCCTCGATGAGTTAGACTGAAGAAAATGTTTGGCCATGCAAAGATGAATTAATGAAGGTTACCAATGTCATTTTACATCAGTTTATTTGGAGATCGAGAAATAATTTAATTAAAACATATAATGATGACATGTTTCATGCCTTATGTTCAATGAGATATAATGTGACAAAAGGATTATGATACTATTTGTAAGATAGATTAGGTTGAATTAATGACCTTCATATATCATGGGTAGTTAATAATGTCTTGCTAGTGGTCACTTATAATTTGTGGACTATAAAAAAGTTTTTAAACCATTTCCAATGTAACATCCCTATCCCTATACATTGGCATTATCACATGAATATATTCATTGCACAAATGATATGAAATCACATATGAGCATATGCACTGTATCAAATGATATGAAATCTCACATGAACATATGCACTGGATAAATAATCATTTAGACATGTGAATTGTAAAAACACGACAATGACAATTGCACCATTGCATTTGGGATGCTTGAACATATATGCAGTGTTTGCATAGTTATATGAAAAATTATTTCATGTTGTGTGCTTATTATAGCATCATAAATAATGGTGTTTTAGAGCTTAATTAAAAGTATAAGGAGCAGCTAGGAATTAGGAGATGGATGAAAGTGCTTAAGGAGTGAAGAAGAGGGACTAAAAGAAGAAAAGTGACCTTCCAACCAATGGAAATGAAACA
>CATIWR010344978.1:0-10483 GCA_949677035.1 Omphalea diandra
CAAGAGAGATTGAATCCCGGGTAGCCACAAAAGGATTCTTGTTGGTCTTGGATATAGAATGGAAAGGTTACGATTTGACCGTTGCCACAGGTCATGGGGTTGCAAGCTAAGTACTGATGATCTATGCATAAGGCCTTTCTCCAGAGCAGAAAGGAGCTGATTATAAAAAATTTATCAGTGGAGAAAAGGGTGTTAGTAAAAAATTTTGGTTCATTTGGAGATCTCAAAGAGAGAGATGGAAAAAGAGAGGAAGTTAATTGTATACTTTAGAAGGTGAGGTGAAAAGGAGATAATACATTATAGAAGAAGGTAGAGAAAGTTGAGAAGATGGAGTTTGACTTGATATTATTGGAGACTTTTAGCGCTGACAAGTTGGAAATGGCAAGGGTTGTCTTGTAGAAATGGTATCCTCCACCTTTGTACCTTAATAATAATAATAATAATGAATAAATAAATAAAAAGTATTTTCCGCCTTAAATCTTAGACTGTTGAATCTTAGAGGCGCTGACCCAAATGGAGCAATTGTTACGGAAGGTTTGTATGCTCGTTTACCACCAAACTATGGAAAAGTGTGCTGCCATATCATTATTACCTTGCGCTTTAAAATTATATTTCAATATTTTGTAATATGAATTTTATATTAAATTCTATTATATATTATATATTTTTATAATTTTAATAATATATAATAAAATTTATGTTATTTTTATTTGTTTATAAGTACATAACAATATTTAGAATGATTAAATGCTATTGTACTATTATTAAAAGTAAATTGTCTGTATATAAAAGTTAATATGATCAAAATTATAAAAATAAAGGATATATAATTAAATTTAATATACAAATTTGCAAGAAAAAGATTAAAAATCAACAATTGAATCTTCAACCAATGATGAAAGACTTTGAGATTTTTTTTTTTTTTTAGATAATACACTGAAGATGTATAGACTAATGTTAAACATACAAAAGTGTGCAAACTTTGAATTTGGAGTATATATAAACAGTAGATTTTCTTTGATTACAATATAAAATTTATTTTTATATTTTTAAACAAATATTATGAGTATACAAGTGTAAAATACAATGTTTTTTAAGTGTGTTAGGTTTATGCAATAACTTTCTTGCCCTACTTTTAGGCATAACATGTATGTGTACAATATCCCATAGCTCTATTGCTTCACTATTAAGAATATTTTTATCCGATTTTTCTAACAAGGATAGTTGGCATCGTTGAAGAAGGAAGGATAAAATTTAATTGAGCTTCTTCTTTGTTTTCCATGTCCAGTACTCTGTAATTACATTTTGAGAATAGTTTAGCTTTAATACTAATTATTGGTCCTATATGACGCTCTAAAAAGTGTTGAAAAAGGCCATTGTGAAATTTGAAATTTAATACTCAATCACACACAAAGAAGGGAGAAGGATGTAATGAGAATGACATCATAAAGGTTCAAGAATAGTCCTTACGTTTTCTCTTCAACTACCCACTAGAGTCTTTCACTATCTTTTATAGGTTAAGATACAAATTATCTTTTTATAAGTTAACGATGAATTTGTACACTCTTTTTTTAGTAGGCTTAAAAGAGAAATATGACCAGTGTTTTTTTCAATTTATTCAAGATACAAGTCAAAACTTTCACAATTAAAATTTTATAAAATTAAAATTCAAATCAATCAATGGTGATTCTCACACATGATATACAAATAATGCTAAAAAAGATTAATCATGATCACACGCCTCAATTCTTTATAACCATCAAACCCAATGTATAAATTTTTTTTTTTTAAAAAAAAAAGTGGGATGACTTGAAATCTTAGATGCTTGATAAAACTTGTTTTAGCATTTGTGATGGCCAATGTTTCAAAGTCATTTTAAGTATTCTTATATAGCCCAAGGTCTATTTGAATCTTGGAACATAAAACTAGCCATTTTTAGTCATTATAATGTTGAACAAGTCGTTTCACTTTGTGTTAGTCCATTTCTTAATTCTAGATGAAATTCTTCAATTTTGTTCGTGGTGAAAGACCCAGTTCACGTGAATAGCCTGGTTGTTGAAGGTCATTCAATATGAAACAAGATTATTCATAACATCCACCATACAAACACTTCTCACTCACAACTTCATCTACAAAACTCCTAATTATAAATTATTTATTTTGATAGAAATTAGACTTTAAGATATTTCTTATCATATTTATAGTTTACCATCTAACTCTGTTTAAATTGATACGTACAGAATTTTGAAGTTGACTCATTTACATGATAACATTGAATTCAATATGACATTTCTCTACTGAAATACCCGTAACTTTCTATATACAGTTTGGATTTGTGTACTATTACATTTTTAAATGTCCAACCATATATCATTGATCTTATAACTCTTCCAGAATTATTATAGACATTAGTTTTAAACACTCTTTTACAAATATAGAGAACTTAATTTCTTCTAAATGGATATTCCATACTTCTTTTTCTTGCACAGGGTTGTTCATCTCATTTTATTTAATAAATGCTATAATTATGATATTATATAATGATAGATATCTTTTTCTTGCACAGGGTTGTTCATCTCATTTTATTTAATAAATGCTATAATTATGATATTATATAATGATAGATAATTAATACAATTTTAAATATTTAAATTATAATTTCATTAATATATGATTATTTATCACTTTAAATAATAGGGTTGGGTGGATAATGTCCCATTTAATATTCATTTAAAATATAATCATTCATTTATCGACTATATCCTATTTTTAAAGGGTGAGCATGAATAGGTAAATGGATATGAATGGACTTTACCACCCCTAAAAAACACATAATCTATAATTAAAAATATTATTTGTTTTCTAATTTCAATGGTATGTATAGATAATTATCAAGCCTCATAATTCCTAGCACAAGGAAAGAGGATCTCGAGAGTCATAATGTTGTTACATCTATGGTTGAGAAACTTGGTTCTGATCTTCGAGAAGACCTTATGGTGTACAAGGGTCAGCATTCAGTCGGTTCAATTTAAACTAAACCGAATTTTTAAAAATTGAATAAATTAAATTTAGTGTAAACTAAAACCGAACCAATTGAAAATTAAAAAAATTGAAGTAAATCAAAACTGAATAAAAACGGTTTAGTTCGGTTCAATTTTCGAGTTTAGGCTCTTAAGGGGCTTTAATTGTGATAAATTAGTCTGGATTTTTTTATCTTATAATGACTTTTAATGTTAGTTGGGACTAAATCATCTTTCCTTCGTTGAACTAGATAAGATCAAGACAATGTAATTAAATTAAATTTTTCAAAAACACAAGTGCATTGAGATAAGATAAAACAAGAGCTCAAACCTAAAATCCCTTCTTTGAAAATTTTGAACATACCATAAAAAATTAAAAGTAAAAGGAAGTGATCATGAACATACAAAATAATTCATTGCATGTAACTCTCCAACTTTATAGAAGCATTATCTCCAACTATATTCACGTTAAAATCTTAGATTGCATATATAGGTAGTCCATCATTCAAAAAATCAATAGTGAACTAAGATTAAAACAAGAATGGTACCAGTAGATGGAAAATATGGAGTTGAAGCTTCAAATTGCATATGAGAATGCAAATTGGAGATGAAGACGAAGACCTAATGCACTTGAGATTACAGATCGAAGGTTAAAGAGCTTAAGATTACTGAGATGATGAAACTGACAAAGAAAGAATGAAAATCAGATTGAGTATAAATGGAAAGTCAAGTGTTTAAACGAGATGAGATAGAGTTTAGAGTCGAATGATTAAGAGCAAATGGATGAAAAAAATCAATAGAATGGGAGGACTCGCATAAGGAAAAATAAAGGAAAGGGGAGTTGTTTACAATGCAAAATGAGAAGAAATTAGGTTAGAGCATACCATGTAATATATATATATATATACACACACACACACACACATACACACCTCATCAAAACGATGTAGTATAATTAATTGATTTATTTAGTTTTCTCAATTTCAAACTGAATTGAAAAATGAAAATCGAATTTCTCTATTTTCTAGATTGAATCCAATAGATCAAATTCAATTAGTTTGGTTCAGTTTTGCTCACCTTCAGCGGTGGATGTCAAGTACGGCTTTGGTGGGACTGGCAAGGACTTGAGGTTCCCTTGCAACATTTCTACTATGCTCATCAATCTTCGATTTCAAGGATCATTTTGTATTAGAGGGACAAATGAGTCGGATCCTTTCTAGGCCACTCGAGTTTCGAGAGGATTTAAATCACCTATTGAATTTGTGTATGGATTTTGAATCAAATTTCGGATGTATCCTTATCAATGATACTTTGGATCATACCAGATTATTTGTTATTCAAATTTTTAAATATTCATTTGAACTTTCTTATTTATATAATATTTTATCATAATTTATCAAGAGAAAAATAATAAATTTTTTCTAAAATATTACTTTTAGTGAGATAGATTTTAAACAAATAGAACTTAATTAAAATTTTTTATTTTTATTTAAATGTTTAATAAATTAAATATAATTTTTTGTAAGCAAATGACTATAAAAAATTGAAATAAGTCCATTTCTACATTTAAGTCATATATTATAATTTAAATTAATTTATAAATAAGCATATAGTTTCCAATGATAACAAACTACTTATTGCAAAAAAATCTTGTGTATTATAATAAAATTTATGTGATAAAATTAATTTTATCTTAGTATGTGATTTTATTATACAAAAATCAAAATTGGCATCATTATTATAAAAATAAGTAAACTTATGATAAATTTATTTTATATATTTAATCATTTAAAAATTATGGTGAAAATTGTTTACTCAAAATCCTTATATAATAAATGAGTATACAAGATAAATTATTATATAAATTTTTTCTTTTAATATTTTATCACAATATTATGGTGCCAAATAAGTAGTATTATGACAATATTATTTTTATTATTATATTAAAATATTTAAAAAATTATGATAAAATTATTTTATCATAATAAATTACTTTTATTTTACTAAATAACTTGTCATAATAAGGGGTGTGCAAGTAGTCGGCTCGGTTAATTTGGTTCGATTTTTTACTAAAATCAGTGAAACCAAATTTTTTATTTTTCAAATTGAACCAAACCAAAATTTTTGAAAAAATTGATTTAAACGAACTGATTTAATTGAACTTTATAGATGTACAAATTGAACCAAACTAAACCTACAAAAATTTAGTTTGATTAAATTTGATTTAACTAAATTACATATATTTTAAATTTGGTTAAGTTCAAATTAATCTGATTTAATAATAATTGCAGTTTTTGTATAAAAAACCGAACCCAAAATAGAATTTTTTAAATAAAAAATGAACTAAACCGATTTTGATTGAAGAATCAAACTGACTAAATTAAATCAGTTTGGTCGATTTTTCAGTTCGGTCCAGTTTTTACTCACCCCTAGTAATAATATATAAGATATTATAATTAGGTACATAAAAAGGCACAATAAAATTAAGTTTAAATTTAATAAAAATATTACTATATTTTAAATAAAAATAAATTTGAATTTGAATTTAATTAAATAATCTAATTATTTTAAAAAATAAATTTCTTCAGTTGACCCATTTGGATTAGTTTTGAACTGACTTATCATATTGACTCAAACTCGATCTAATCCAACCTAAAATTTTTTGAATCATTTTGAATTTGAGTCATTTAAAGTTTGCTCAAAAGGTGCTTTATGCAATTTGTAGATACCATTAGACAGGAATCACTAACAGTAAGAAAAACCTCCTTCCCCATATTCTCTAAAGTCTAAACTTTGAGTTCTTTATCTAATACCTAATCCCTCACCTCCCTTCCAACCTAAGAAGGAATTATCCATTCTTTATGGTCTTTTTTTTCCTGTTCTTTTGGTATTTATTTTTCTTTGAATGTTTTTCTGTTTTATTCTATATAGATATGTATCTTTTCACAAGATTGTTTCAACTTGGCCTAATGATTTAGAAACTCAAAAATATGTGTGTATTTGCAATTATAATCCAAACTTATAAACTTTGCAATTGAGATCTATTTTTTAATTTTATTAAGCCTAATAGCAAATTTAGGAGAAAAGAAGTATGTTTATTAGGCTACAATTAATTGACATTTAATTGATTAATGGTAATTAAGCTATAATTGATACTTAATTGATAAAAAAATTAATTAATTAATGAGTAATAAGCATACTTATTTTCTCCTATTTTTTAGTTGGGCTACAATTGTTACTAAAATTCAAAAATAGGTCTCAATTGCAAAGTTTATAGGTTTGAGCTTAAACATGCACATACTTTTGGATTTTCTGAATTATTAGACCTTTCATCTTATCTAAAAAACTTATAAAAATTTCTTAATTTTTTCCAAGGCATGTGGATGCTATTTGCGAGTTCAATAAAATTCTGTTGTGTAGGTACAAGACCAAGCAGTATCATCAGAAATTCCATAATTTCAGCAATACTGCGGAAGAATGAAGAGATGATGCCTTCCTAGTTGTCTTTCATTTTGGCCTACAGTAAAGCATGTTGAGGATACTGTAAATTCTCAATTGTGAGAGAAATACAGTGAAAAGATGAATCAAATGCAAAGATATGATGATGAAGGATTTGCCGTGTAGGATTAGTGCTTCTCATATGCTTGCCCGAAGTTTGAAGAGACTATTCTAAACTACAACCAGGTATACATCATCTTTGTTTTTAGCTTAAAAATATCAAATGGAATGCAGTTCTATGTTTTACTTTCCTTTGACCAGTTAACTTTACCCTAGAGTCAAATTTCAAAAACAAGTAAAGATTTGAGTTTAATTGACATATGCAGTTAAGATGTGCTGATGCGCCTTGAAAGAATGCAGTTACAGTGTTGCTTTATTCAAAAATTGAGAGTTTGGTTTAGATGCCAAAGAAAATATAAAAAGGATAAAAAATTAACATTGAGGGATTGTGGGTTGAACTATTCCCTTGATAGTAACCAGTTCTTTCTCCCTTCTTCCCACATGTATACTTATGTGTATCAGATACTAATAGTCTTTCTTGTCTTACAAAATTCCTTCAGGCTGCAGTTGAAGCCATTTTGATATGGAGTAGAGTAGCAAGAGCTATTATCTGTTGTCTGGACGTTCCTGAAAGTGCATTCGACCGTATCCCTTGCTGAGCTTGCTATTACTTGGAGGTGGATGAACCCACTCTAAGGTGAAGATTTTTATTTTAGTCCTTGAGGACATAGAAGCTCAAGACTCATGCTATTGAATCTGAGGAAAGATTATCCATAATACTGGTGTGGATTTCTACATCTATAATGTGTTTATTATATGTGATTGATTAATTATTATTTTTTTGTGGATGACTTTTTTTTTTTTTTGTTTATGTCAAATAATTATGCATAGTTTCTATTTTTAGATTTTATTTGAAAATATTTACATATGTAAGATTCAACTTGTCAGTTGCAGGATTCGTTTATACTTTTGGTGAATTTCAATTCATATGCCTGATTTGAATTGTTTGATGACTGAATTGAACTAAATCATACTATTTGAATCACAGGTTGCAGGATTCTAACAACTGTACTGTGATTCTTATGATTGTTTGTGGAAAACTTGCTTTTAGATTCCCTTTCTAGAACTTCACTTGATGTGATAATGTGAAGGGTGCATTTATCTCCAACTCTTTAGATCATTTATGGCAATGATAGTGTACAGAATCTACAGCATTTAGGTATTCAATAAGAAAAAAGTCATCTTTTGGTTGGCCTAGTCCTTTATCTTGCTTGATATGTCCATATTTTCTAAACAGTATTTAAGTACAAAAGTATGGTGATGTGCAAATCATTTCGCGTGAAGTGGCATTAGAAGCTTGGCACATTTATTTTATCGTGGCTTTCTGTTTTTCCTTGATCACTGCTTGCTTTTGGCCGCAAATTTTATGTATGTTTATGCAATGCAAATGTAAGATTATTTACTTTCTATAAATTTGAAGGGACTTTCTACGCTAGTTTAGATTTTCGGGAGAGTACTTTCTGTATTGGCTGACCATTAGTTTGCTGTAACGCATGATTCATGCTGTTAAATCAAAGCTATTGAAGCAGTGTCGTAAATACTTTTTATGCCAAATTGTGAAGGTATGCATTTTTTAAGGACTCATTTTTTGCAAACATGTAGAAAGGAGGAGCCCATAGGCGTTCATCTATGTGTTATTGCTTTTTAGAATGGATGCTCTAGAGTCTGCCCATCCCATTATGTTTGAATAGCTTTCTGTCTGTGTCTCTCGCTCTCTACTAGATTATTTCAAAAGGAACAACTTTCTTCAGCCATAATTTAAGCGGTTAGTATTTTTTTTTTTTTTACTTTTGATATTTATCATTTATAAAATGATAAAAATAAATTCTAATTATTCTTATTATAATTAAGATTTAATTGAATCTAAATTTATAATATTTCTGCTAATTATATTAAAATAGGTTACGAAAATCAATTTGTACCTATTTAAGCTTGTGGTATAAATTTGAGGACTTAAATTGATTTTTTTTTCTTATGATTTTATTGTCAAGTGATCTTCCATTAATACCATTAACAAAATCTGTTAAAAAATCGAATAACAAATGTGAATAATTATGGACGTTGAAAGTTATGTTTTGAAATTAAAGGATTTTAGATCAAAAATACGTAAATAATTCAGGAAAACTGAGATGAGTTATTTCAAGAGAAAATCATCAAGAGAATTTAATAATATGGCGGTGCATATAAGATTGATTTTCTAAATGGAAATATCAGGGAACCAAACACAGAAATAACTATATGTTGTAAAACAGAGAAAAATATGGTTACAATGTTCCTGCTGCATAGAATTAAGTGTCAAAATTTATAAGACCTTCTTCCTACACTAATTTGGGTCTCTCTAATTGCCCCAAACAATGATGCATACATTTAATTACTATGAAGAATCACATTGCTGTTATGCTACTTGTAGTCGAAGAGTTTTCCACTGGCTGTTGAAGGGACCTTGAAGGGGAAGACAAGCAAGGTCTGGGTGGCATAAGTAGGGAATCAAGGCTCCCTTGTAACATTTCAACAACTCTACTCATTGGTGGCCGATTCGAAGGATTGGTTTGTATGCACCACAAACTCACTAACATCATTGTCTTTATTTTTTGATTTTCCTCTTCATTGCCGATCCCATCAAGTTCTTCACCTCTCTCGAGACGCTTGTAGATCCAATCAGGAAAATATATCTCACTAGTATTATCAACTTCCACACAAATATTTTTCCTTCCTCCAACCATTTCTAGCACCAACATCCCATAGCTGTAAACATCAGATTTGTAAGATACCCCACCAAAACTTCTACAAAATACTTCTGGTGCAATATATCCAATAGTCCCTCTTGTACCCATCATTGATATGATACTCTCTCTTTCAGGGCAAATCTTAGCCAACCCAAAATCAGAAATTTTAGGACAAAACTTTTCATCAAGAAGAATATTGTGGGGCTTAATATCAAAATGAAGTATCCTTGTATTACAACCTCGGTGCAAGTATTCCAATCCTCGAGCAATACCTATTGCAATTTCATACAGTATTTCCCATCCCAATTCACGATTACTTCTGGAGCCATTTTCTTCATATATATACTTTTCGAGAGATCCATTAGCTATGAACTCATATATCAGAGCACGCTTTGAACCCTCATAACAAAATCCCAAAAGAGTAACTATATTGACATGGGAAGTCCTACTAATGCTTGCAACCTCATTGATAAATTCTTCCCCATTACCTTTTGATTCCTTCAAAACCTTCACTGCCACAAAACGACCATCAGGCAACTTGCCTTTGAACACACCTCCATAGCCTCCTTGGCCTAGTTGATCTTTGAAAGATTGTGTCATTTTCTTAACTTCTGAATATCTGTATCTTTTCAGCGGCATAGGTCCATGGCTCTCGAGAAAGGCATCAATATTTGTGGAGTCTTGTGTTTTCTTCTTCCAATAGAAAATAAAGTTATAAATTCCACTGAAGTAACAGATTGCAATCATTAGAATTCCAGCAGCAGCTGTATTAAACAAAGAAGAAGAGAAAATTATGTGAAGCAAGAACAAGATTAAGTAAACTGCTTTCAGATGTTGTACGTTTTATATCATCCAATAATTTGAAGATAAAAATTTCTAGCTAGGGTGAAATTAGGAAAAACAAACATATAAAGTACAGAAAATTCAATTATTGACTAACCAAATCCCAGTCCTATCTTCAGTCGCAGTTTGCTATTTCCTGCAACGGAATTTACAAAGAAGTATGTTACAATAAAAACTCAACTGATTTAAATAAATATGTAACCTTTTCATTTTAGTTCTGATGTCTCTACCTTCTTTTGAATTAGTACAATAAAACTCTCCTTTGCTGTTATTCCGGCATTCTCCCCCGCCATAAAAACACCGTCGGCAAACATAATTTACTTTTACTTCAAGAGA
>CATIWR010344984.1:0-10993 GCA_949677035.1 Omphalea diandra
GAAATGATAGTATTGATACTAATATTTAATAGTTATATTAGACGGATCTTCTTGTAGGAAATGGAGAAAATGAACTAAATACCTAAAAAAAAAAAAATAACGTTATTCTATATCCAAAAAATAAATTAAATAACATAAAAAAGACAATAAAATTATATATATATATATATATATATATATATATATATATATATATATATATATATATATATATATTTCAAATTATAGGAATACGAAAAAATGAATTCAAAATACAAAAAGCTTTTATTGAGTTGTGTAAACAATCAACGAAATGAAATCTAACATGTGTAAAGAAACTGCTTACATTGATGTGAGTGCATTCTATTATTGAGTTGATGAATTTTTCTTTATGATGTAGATGGACTGATGTGAATGAAATCATTGGAATCTTGCAACTAATCACAAAATTAATTTCTAAGGTAATGAAAAAAGCTTCTTGATAATGCTGACAACTTTCCATCCTTGTTTTAAGTTCCATGTTTATGGAGACCATTAATTACCCAATATGTGAGCCCTAACCAAGACAGTGATAAGCACCATGGATCATGCGGCAATAAATGTTGACTAATTAAGCCTGTTGGGTCCCCGCAGAAAACTTTTAAATTCCATGTTTTATTAAGACAATAACAGAATGTGACATTTGGTTGTTATCATAGTTAGCTTGTGACCAGATGATGAATTAAGTCTTAAGACTGGGTGTGGGATCGTGTTTAGGTATGTTGGTCTGATTAGCCTGTTCACCACACCGAAGCCAAACCTGCCTACGTTTTATGCACGTAACTATAGATACATTTAATAAATTCTAGCTTATCCTGAAATATTTGCCAATTTAATGGTCTGACATAAAGTTTGAGTTTGGCCGAGTTAATTTTCATTAAATATAATTAAGAATATAGATAGAAAATATATTATAAATTGTGAGTTGGTAAAATATTAATTTGAGTTTTTTTCAAGTTAAATTTTATCAAATATAATTAAGAATATAAATAGAAAATCTATTATAAATTATGAGTTAGTAAAATATTAAATATAATTTCTTAAACAATGTAAAAAGTTATTGAGAGAGTATAAATTTTATTTTCGATTAAAATCATAACAATTATATATTATATCTAAGTTAAAACTCTGGACATCTAAATTTATTACAAATTTAATAGAATTAACACAACGCAAGTCAGGTAGAAAAAAAAATATTTATTAAATTATCACATTTGATTTTATTCATTCTATCTTTTTCTATCCATCTTCCTTTTTTTTTTTTTCTACATCTTTCTTTTTTATTCTCTATAGTCATATGAGTAAGTGAATTCATGAGTTGGTCAGTTTCTAAATCAATTAATTTTATCGATTCGAATAGTCGATTTTAATTGTTTCAAAAATAAAAAAGATTAAAAAAATCACTATAATAGCTCTAAAAAATTAAAAAAATATTAAAATAAAAATATATTTATAATAATTAAAAATAAATTTTAATTTTAAAAATTAATTCAAAACTAACTAAACTAATCATAATCTAATTCTTAATTTTAGTGTTAGTCGATTCAGTGTAATTTTTAAATATTGCTTAAAATCCAATTATTGGTAAAAATAAAGAAAAAAGCCATGATGGCGGTGAGCTTCTCAAATGCCACTCCTCCTCCTCCTCCTCTCTCGCAATTCACACCAACATAACCCCTAAAAACAACGAAAAGAATATAATTTTTGAACAATTGAACCCCTAAATTCCAAAACAACAAATCACATGAATCAATATTTATAGCATATAACCTCATCTTTATAATACAACTCTCAAATCGCCATCTAAAACCGTTCGTCGGTCGTGGAGGCTGTGGTCCCAGCGCCGCCAATGATGGAGCTAAAATTATCAGAAAAAGAGAAGAAAAAGAAGTCATGGAGATTGCAGGGTTCACGATGATTGTGACCACAAAAAATTAATATATAAAAACCTTCTCTTCCCATAGAACCCACTTGTGTCCATGAAAAATTTCAATCTCATCTCCTTTTGGTGTTCCTGAATGTACAAGATTCTACCTCCTTCATTTTCAACCCCGGCACACTGCCAATAAAAGAGCTCCGTTGAATATGGATGTTCAGCTATAATGGGGTTGATCTGCTAGATTTATGCCATTTTGGATGTTTAGCTCATCCCTACTACCATCTTGGATTATAGAATGCTACTTTAATTAGGTATATATGATGTAACTACCATCTTGGATTATAGAATGCTACTTTAATTAGGTGTATATGATGTAAAAAACAAAAAATTAAAAAATAGGGATTGTTGACCATGGTGATGATTTGGTGGAAATGATCATCTGTTTTGCTGCTTCCTATTGATTACTCCATCCTTTTCTCAAAAGGTACTCATTATAGATTTTGACAATTTTATTACTTTAATTTTTCCATGGTAGGAAATTATTGAAAATATTAAGAATAATAAGGTAAGTGAGATATTTGATGGAATTGATGGTTTTGATTCTTGTGATTTTTCACTTTTTTTTTTTTTTTTTCTCTTTTCTTCTATGCTCAAGGAGAACAAAGAGGAGTGGGAGTGAGAAAGGAGAGAGTGGTGAGAAAATTAGAGAGAGGAAAAATAAGGGCCTATTTAGTTTAATAGTAACGGGCGGATCATGAGTGATTTTCGATCAACGATTGACAATCATTAGCATTTAATTTAAATATAAAGTATTTAGTAATTTAGTGATTAAATGTGTATTTATATTATCAAATGACAAAAAAATCATTATTCTTATATTTTAATTAATTTCATACCAAATATTAATTGTATTATTGTAAATAATAATAAATATAAGATTAATATTAAAGACAAAAATCTAAATATCAGCTTTTATATTTAAAGAAAAATAGTGAAACATTAATTGCAGATATTTACTAAATATTTTTTTCAGCTTCAATCATTGAATATCAATAAGTAAATGTCAAATTAAATGAACACTAAATCTTATCTTATATGGTGACTTGACTTTACAAAAACATATATATATATATATATATATATATACACACACACACACATTATCGTTACATGTGACTTCCGTTATAATTTCTATTAGATTTAGATAGTAAACAATTTTAAATTAGATAGTAAATAATAAATAAGATTTTAGGATATAAAATGAAATTTTTTTACTTTAATGATATTTAATGAAAAACTATACTCTCTCCGTTTTAAATTTTTAAATTTACTTTCTTTCTACACATATATTAAGAAAATATAGGTAATATAGTTAAAATAATTGATTTTATATACTTTTTTTCAAATATATCTCCACATTCACATTAAAATAAGTAATAAATATTCTTGAAATTATTAATTTTTTTAAGGTAAAATCAAAGATAATTAATATACAAAGTTGGCTAATATAGTGGAGTCGATCTTGTTTCCAAGTACACATGTTCAACTTTTTGTGCTAAAAAATTCAATTTCAAAGTCTTCATTCCCCCATTACATTATGACAAAAAAAAATCATATATATTAATAATGTTAAAAATTAATTTTATTTAATTTTTGACAAGTGCATTAAATATTTAATTAATATTTATAAATTTTTTATAGCAATGCATTAAATAGGGGTATAATAAAAAATTAGAAAATTAATTATAATTTTAAAAAATAAACTATATGTTGAGGAAAAAAAAAAAAGAAACATAAACTGAAAAATTGGGATGAGGAGTACGTTATAAATGAAATTTAGCCCATAAAAACCTGAGGAAGAGGAAGTTTTTGAAGCTCGACAAGAATCACTTTCCCAGAATGATTTTTTATCTATTGCTCCCCTATGGCTGCTCCTTCCTGATTTTTAGTAGTCAGTCCACAATACAACCAAATTGAATTTGACCCATCCACAAGTTGGGCCTACCCAATGGAGTTGGCTAGGCTAAGGAGTGCTCCTTCTCACCTATCGTCTGACTGCAGAGACCAACCTTCAATGATGAGCTATGATTTAATAATATCGGAAATTTTTGGAGTTATTAGATTATGACTTCAAACCTCAATCAAATTTTAATTTAAAAGATTATTAAGCTTAGTTAATTGATAATCCCTTTATCACAAATTGGTAGAATAACCCTAGAAAACAATAAGAAAGATAAGTTATGAGGGCGTTGCGTTTTACATTCACTTTGATACTTAAATTAGAGTATGCTTTTAATTGAGAGCTTAAAGAGAAAGAGCAGAAAATTGAGAGTAGTAAAAGATGATGATCATGGTATGTACTTGTTTCTCTTGAAATCTTTTATTTTGATTTTCATCGTTCTAATCGTTGCAAGTGTTGACTTGATTTTGAAATATAAAGAAGTAAATCTTTTTTATAATTGCATGTTCTATGAAAATTTAAAAAAAATGAATATTTTTTAGGTCTTTCGAATTTTAGAAGCTCTTGTCTGTTATTGATGATTTTTCGAACGATATCATCGTTCGATCTTCGGTCCACGAGTCATTGGGTAATATAAGGGCTATCAGTGCCAATTTATAATGTTTTATGTAGGTTGTGCCAAGGGAATGGAAAATGCATAGGCCACTTTTTTTCTTTGTATTTTGTAGGATAATGAAAAGAGAAGAAAAGGGCGAGTCATGGGGCTGATTAGAGTTAAAGAGGTTGATAAGTTTGGTTAAGCAAAAGGAGTCGTCCACTTTTTGATCGAATGAGAAGAGAGCATGGGCGTATTGATTATGTGAGGTATGAATAGGAATAGGGCCACCCTCTGCAACACGCAAAAGGCCTAAAAATAGAGACATCAGACACCGCACATCGTTTTTCCCTTGTCCTTATTTAACCACAATGCCTTCTTTGGCCCCACCTTTTACTTAACAATTTGAAACTGAAACTGACCACTGAGGTAACACCTTCCCATATAATTGATTCTCCCATTCACCTAACTTCAGGCTATACTACGCACTCCTCACACGTGTGATTTTTTTCTTCAAAAAATGAAAATTATTTTTTTTATATTTATGATAAAAATAAATCTTTCTAAAGATGTGGCTGAAAAAATATAAAAATATTTAACTTAAAATTAAATTTTAATTAAATTAAATATAGCAAAAATATGTTTAGATAAGTTCACATATCAATTGAGCTATTAAAAATTTCTGTTCAAATAGTCATATTTTATATTGATTTGATATATTTAAAGATATTTGTTATGTTTAAATATTAATTCTAAAAACTAAACTTATAAAATTTATAAACAAATAAATTTTATCAATCGTTTTTTTATATTAAATAAGAATGTATAAAGTAAAATTTAAAAGATAATGGCAACTTGATCAATCGTTTTATCAATCGTTTTTTTATTTGAAAATTAATTTATGCATGTATATGAAAATTAATTTTTTTATATTCAAGAATCATCTCTTATTGATCAATAATAAAAAGATTTTTTTTGCCGACTTGACTAAATTTTAAAATGAAAATTCAACATTTTTTTTATAAATGTTTGATTAAAATAATTTTAATCAAAAGTTACATTGAAATAATTTTAACAAAAAATATTTTATTAAAACTTCATAAATAATTAACCACCGTTGATCTTCTAAAAAATAATAATTTGTGTAGAATTACGACAAAATTTTTTTTTTTTAAAAAATCAATCTCAAAGTGAAATTTCTACTATGAACAATAATAATAAGCCCGAAAATCTGAGCTGTTTTGATTAATGAAATTCTCTTACAAAAGATGGGTCATTTTGAGAAGATGAAGATAAATTTTTTTTTTTAAAAAAAAAGGAAGATGGGGCTCTCAAAATTAAAATTTAAAAAAATTATTTTTATAGGAATTAATGAAAAAAGGGTGCATTTTGATGGTGTGATTTTCTGTCTGTAGTAAATATACCCCAAAAAATCTATCCGTCAGAAAGCCTTTCCAAAACCTAAACCATTCACGAGCCACCGCTGTATTCAATTACTAGACAGTACAAAGCCAACCCACAAAACAGCTTTACTTTTGTCATCTTCATCTATATATATTAACTACTTTTATATAATGTTCCAAATGCTTCCTAATAGGCTGAAAAAAAAAGTTAAAAATTATTCGAAACACAAATTGAAAACTGATTAAAATTAAATAAAATTTTTAATTTTTATATTAAAAGTAGATAATTATCCGAACTAACTGTATATTGCATATTATATATTTTTTATATAAATTTCAACATTATATATACATATTATAATATATGATGTATAATATTATCTAAATATCTTTCTAATGAAAATGTATTATTATATATTTTTATGTATTATCTATTATTTATATATTTATATAAATATTATACATTTTTATATAAAATATAAAAATATATTTTCATATAAGAAAGTGTTTTATATAAATTTTGATTATTGGTTGATTCATTGTGAATCCATCGATTTTTCAAATAACCAAATAAAAAAAATTTTGATAATTACATTTCAGATGTTTGTTTGAAAAAAAAAAATGAATGATCAATTTTTTTAAAGCACTCTCGAACTATGATCACCCCGATTTCTAGAAATGACAATTTGTAAACATAATAATATAAAATAAATTTTATTTTTAGATAACATAAATTCTTATCTAAATTATAATATGAAACACGCACTTCCAAAGAAATGAATGAAATTGAGATTAGGCATGACCTAAATTCATTCTATCTTTATTATCACTTTGTAGGATTTTCGTTTTATATATTGTTTGAGATGACGTATAAATTAAGAATGTAAATAAGTTGAGTCGCGAATTATTTAAGATCATCTCTAAAATATTTTAAATTAGTTGAATATTAATTGAATTAAATTCAAATTACTTGAATGTGATATTGAGTCAAAGTTTGAAAATTAACATACTTAATTCGCTTGTGAGTCTAATTGAGACTCAATACTCTATTTTTTTATATTTTTATAAAATATAATTTAATTTATATTTTAAATTTAATTAAATTTATCTAAATTTTACATGAATAAATAAGTAAATGAAAAAATAAATTTAAAAACTAAATAAAAGTTAAACAAAGCTAACAGTGATACTAAATAGAATAACATCAATAAATAAATACAATATTTATTAAATTAACAAGTAGTTCTATTAAAAATAATATTCATTTAATTAAAATTATTATTGTCAATTTTAAAAAATTTTATACGTTTGTTATAAATAACAAATTTTAATTAACCATTTTTATAAATAGTATATAATAGATTTTAAATATTAAATAACAATTATTTTTGTACATAAATATTATTCTTTCAATTAAAATTTATAACTGAAGGTTATTATTGTCAATTTAAAAAATTATTTCATTTTATATCCAAAAAAAGGTTTTCTCGAGTTAATTATTTTTATATATACTATATATTTTTCTAATTAACCATCTTTATATATAGTATAATATAAATTTCAAATATCATAAATTTTAAAAATTCAAATAATAATTAGTTTTATAAATAAATATTATCCATCCAATTAAAATTTATAATTTAAAAAGTTATTATTGTCAATTTAAAAAAGGTTTGTACTCATTTATATCAAAAATAAAGTTTTCCTTTGTTAATCACTTTTTATCTATAGTATATATAGATAAATTATATTTTTTAAAATTTTAAATATTTAAAAAATAAAAATAAAAATTTATTTTACATAATAACAAATTTCAAAATATTGAACTAATAATTATTTTTATAAAATCATATTATTTATCCAATTAAAATTTTTAATTTAAAGTTATTAATATCAATTTAAAAAAGTGGTACACCCTTTTATGTTCAAAATTTTTCCTTGGTTTGTCACTTTTATATATAATGTATAATATGGATAGTATAGATATATATATAGAGAGAGAGATTTCAAATATTATAAATTTTAAGAAAATAAAATAATAAATTAGTTATACAATGAAATATTATTCATTCAATTAAAATTTATAACTTAAGATTATTATCGTCAATTAAAAATTTTATATTATTTTATATTCAAAACAAATTTCTCTAATTAGTCTCTTTTATATATAGTATGGATAGTATAAACATAGATAGATTTCAAATATCATAGGTTTCAAAAATTGAAATAATAAATTAGTTATATAATGAAATATTATCCATCAAATTAAAATTTATAATTTAAAGTTATTATTGTCAATTTAAAAAGTTTTATATCTTTTTATGTCCAAAATTTTTTTTCTCTAATTAGCTACTTTTATATATAGTATAGATAGGAGGAATTAAACTATAGTTAGTATTGGTGAAAAAAAAGATTATTAATTTGAATTTAAATATTAACACAAGTAATTGATATTGAAGGAATATCAAAAAGTTTATACATGTTAAATTATTATTAACGCAAAATTTAATATTCTCTTCACCTCTATCGTCCTTTGGTTTTAGGAAATTTATAGTTGAAACATTGAAAAGTAATATTCGCAAATTTTAGATTTTACAACTTTGTTATATTTTGAGGATGCCTTTTTTTTTTTATCAATTCCAATAATAGATTGAAAATTGGGATATAAACATTTTAAAGACAATATTCTTACACGTTTCAAGATCTTTTAATGTAGTGTTGGACTTGTTTACATTCCAATTAATCTTTGTCTTCAAATTTAAGGTTTTAGGTTAAAGTTAAGATTTTAAGCCTCTATTTGTTTTAACAAAAAATATTTTTATATTTTACACATTTAAAAAAATTAATTTAAAAAATATTTTATTTATTCAAAGAAAAATTAAATCATTTAAAAATGACTTTATGTTTTGAAAATGAGAAATCATTTTTCAGATTTTGACAAACTCATCTAAATGAATATTCATCATTCACTACCAACACTTATTATTAGTCATCATCGACTAACGATGCTTATCAAAAATGAGTGAAATTAATAAAAAATTTTAATTTTAATATTTTTAAATTAAATAATATAAATATATAATATTTATGGTATACAATTATTATAATTTTATAATCAAAGAAATTAATATTATCTATAAGATATTTCAAATATAAAAAATATATTATTCAAAAAATATTTTTTAAAAAAATTATTTTTCTCAAGTAAATTATTTTTTATGTAACAAACCAACTAAGCTAAATTTGTGTTTTAAACTTCGCTTGAAATTTTGAGTGCTAAGTATAATACCTAACAAGGTAAAAGCGTCACCTCTCTAAGTACTTTGGCACATATACAAGACAGCCTGCAAACGTATAATTTAGCCAAGTAAGTGTCATTCGTCTGGGCTGAAAAGTTTCCATCTTTGTATTATAATTTCAGAGTTTCCTGAGATATCAAGTCCATGGGAACTTGCAATATTGCATCTATCAGTAGATCAACGGCCAATAAAATTCCTGATTATATGATTATATATGTACTGGATGTGTTAGTATTTAAATATTATAATCCACGTGCAGACACAACATTTTCCATAAATTCTCTGATCTTTTACAGAAAAAATTCATAATTGAACTTCCCCTTTTAACTCCTCACTCTGTGCATAAATTGACTTGAGAGAGTTTTGCAAGAAAAAGCAAAAGGGTAAGTGGGTCCATCTTATATTACTGTGGATCCTACTACATCTTATCCCCCAAAAAGGAGTATTGTCAGTGTACTCCCTTTCTCTTTTTTTCTTTTTTAGTTTTATATTAAATTTAGAGCTATTTTATTTTAAAAAGAAAAAAATAAAATCATTTATTGAAGTTATTTATTTATTTTTTTGGTTTTTGTTAAAAAAAAAGAAAAAGGGGTGTTTGAATTGTATATGCAAACGGCAAGCAAAAAGCAGCTGCTTGCCTGGCTCATGGCGTGTTTCCACTTCAATAATTTACATCTCCTATATTATTATTATTATTATTAGAATATAATTAACTTTGACCCTTGGTCATAGCAATCTGTATTCTTAATTATAGTGATTGTGTATTTGTCATTAACGTAAGATTACATGTGTTTAATTTAGCATTTCTTTAGTCATCAACTTAATTTCTAGTTTTAGGTATTTTTACTTATATAAATAGGTCTTATTTTAGAATGTAAAAAACACGATAAAAATACAAAATTTCTTTCTTTTTCCTCTTATCTCTTCTGAATTTTAATTTTTCCTTTTCAGTCAAAAACCAATTATATTTTAATTTTGATATCAAAGTTTTTATTAATTAAATATTTTAGTACAAAATAAGTTGGATTTGTGCTTGTTACGCTTCAAAATCTGCAAATATTTAGATATATAAAATTATTTTTAGAGTCTCACCTGCTTTTGAATGAACAGTAGTTTGACAATTAATATTTAATTTTAACAGAGTTTTGAAATATTTTGATTTTAAAAATAATTTTAATACCATCATTAATTTAAATCGCAGTCGCATTGGATATTTTATTTTTATTATTATAATATTTTTTGGTTACATGCATATATAATATGAGTGCAAGTGTAAATATATTTACTTCAGCTGCTTGCTAAATACAGCACACAGATCTTTCTTTGTTTGTCCGAAGTCCAATAAATCTCATAAACTAAAGCGATCCTTTAGGAACAAAGATTTCTTATTATAACTATATAACTTCTTCCTCTATCTTTCTCTCCTGGGTCTTCCTTCTTTTTGGCAGAAGGAACTTGAACTCCATTATTGACAATGGAGAAAAGGGAAGAAGAGCTGCCTGCACTTGCTTCAGGACAATTAATGATAAGAGAAGTCATGAACCCACACCCTCCGAAAAGAAGAAAGGGTGGCCTCATTACCATGCCATTCATTATAGGTACGTAATCTTGCTATAAAGAAATTGTATTTTCTTAGTTTCTTGAATTTTATATGGTGCTCTTGTTTTTATCTTTAAAGGAGTGTTTGAGATCAAAGGATTGTGTTAAAATGCATGTTGTTGTTTTTTTTTTTTTTTTTTTTTTTGGGGTTTTTTTTAATTTGTTTTTGTGATTTCTGGTTTTGGGGTTTTTGTTTTTTTGTGTCAGCAAAATAAGGTTTTGTTGAGTTGGGAAGAAATT